>JAJIYU010008787.1:0-17629 GCA_030144865.1 Tinospora cordifolia | reverse complement strand
CATCTTTTGTGCCCTTCATCTTTCTCCAACAACTTTACAGCTTTTACAAAACAACAATTTCTCCCCAAAACAAGGACGGAAGAAAACAAACAAAGAGATTTTTTTTTTTTTTTTAAATAAAAATCACATATGCAGCCAAGTTTCTACAGGAAAATAGAATACAAAATTGCCCTTGGAATTAAAAGCTAACCTATCCTCGAAATACACAAGATTTCAGATCAGAAGTATCCACAGATCAATCAAACCTTACCAAAGAATCTGACAGTTAAACCACCTCCAACAGGAAAAAAGAAAAAAAATTAACCAAATTCCCAGCAACAGAGCTACCAAATTACCCCTTTCTTAGAGAAATACCATTTTCATGAGAACCAAGGATTAAACAACCCTAAAAGATCAGATAACCCAGCTTCCTTCCAAGAAACAAACTCGATACATCTCGAATTTCTTCCGAAACTAGAAAACGCAACAGAGTCCACCCCATATACCAAACTCCACCAACAAAAGATGGAAAAATATATATATATATATATGATCATTCAATTCAACCCATTTCCTACAAATTAAACCGCCCACGATAACACCCAGAAACCAAAATCGACTTATCTTCGACAATAAAGTAGAAACCTCACAAGACCCCAAGATCAACCCACCTGAAAAAACCTATATACATATATATATATAAATAAATTAATAAGAATCTTGAAATCGTTCAGCCGTCTCCACTTAAAAAACAGCCCTAATCACTTCAAACTTCGCCTCTCAGAACAATACCCCACATGAAAAAACCAAACAAAAGTTCGAGAAATCAACGATCTGAGCAAAAGCCAGAGAGAATCTAAGCAAAGGAAGAGATGAAAAGCGCAAGAAAGATCTATTATTATCTAACAGAGAGAGAGAGAGAGAGAAAGAGAGCAGCAGAAGAAAGTAAGAAAAGTGCGCGCGACGTATGGGTGTGGTGGGACCCAGTTGGAAACAAGTGGATAGAACTGGAAAGGCCTCAAGATTTTTAAGTTTAGGGCTCCATCTTCGGATGCTGCTGCTGTTGTTGTTGGAGAAGCGCCCTTCATTTCACACCTTATTTCTTTATTTATTTAATTGATTAATTAATTATTTATTTGTTTGCTTGTTATTTTGTTCCTAACAATTGGGTACAGAAAGAGCCACTGATGGCGACGATTGCACCTAAAACAGTGTCCCATTTCTCTTGGAGATTCATCAATTAGGGCAACAAATAAAAATAAAAATAAAAATGAAAACTTGCTAATTCTTTTTTCCCTTTCTTTCTTTCACTTTGTTATTTGTCTTTTGACTTTTACTAAGTTCAATGCTTCTTTTGTTTCTAAGGGTACATCTTTATATTAGTTTTATGCATATTTTGAGAATAATTATTATTTATTTAAGCTATTGTAAGATGCAAATGAGGCAAATTCTCTCAAAATAATTTTTATATCCAAGGCTCGTACTCAAAACCTCTAGCTAAGAGTATTGAATCTCATCCTTTCAACCTTATTTATTATACTTAAGGTATGTTTGATATGTACGATAGGATAAGATTATTCTGATAGGATATAATAAAATGAAATTAAGTTAGACAGAGAAAGGATAAAACAATGTGGGATAAAATAATGCTACAAGTTTAGTAGGTATTATTATTATTATTATTATATATTTACAATGATGAGATAAGTTGTGAGCCGAGAGCATTAATTTTTAATTTTATGATTTCGTAGTCAAGTATAAAATTAAATTGAAAATTAGTCTAATCATATTTTATGTTGTGTGCTAAAAACCCTTTAGGGCGCAAGTTTGAAACTTTTGAGTAAGAGTATTGAGTCTCATTACTTAACCTAATTTTCGTTGTTTTTTATACGCTGACAAATCTCTTCCCCCACAACTCATATGATGTGATGATTTTGCTTTACGTAACCAATTTATTAATTGGAACCCAAGGTTGATGTCTCTTTTAAAGTCTTATTTATTAGGCTTTTATGGTGGTGCACATCATAATACATTACAAAGCGCAAAAAAACAAGAAAAAATTTAAAAAATTTTAGTTAATTTAGTTGAATTGAGTTGACTTGAGTTAATTCATGTTAAGGGTTAGCTAGAGTTGACTCTTGAGTTAATTTAGTTGAATTTTGTTTATACTTTGAATAAAGTTTTTTGGAGAACATTAAAACCTGTTATATTCACAAATTTCACAAATGGTTTTTTCTTTTTCTTTTTCTTTTTTTCTTTTTTTTTTTTGTTAAGAAAAGGTGTTGTGTTTCATAAAATAATATTTTTCATGCCTTATGTTTTTAAATTGTATTATTGTTTTTAAATCACTAACTAAACATACGTGTATTGATGACTAACAAGGTACAATTTGACAAAATTAGTTTGATAAAGTAAAAGTTCTATGTTTAGGAAAAAGTCTTAAAATTTATTGCAATGTTTGGCATATAATTTAAAATTCAAATTTTACTTTTAAATTTAAGATTCTTAGAAATTTAATTTGGTTGAGTTATTTAATAAAAAAATAACTTAATAATTATTTTCTAGTTTACTTTTAAAATCTGTGAAGAAAGTACAATCCTAGAAAAAATTAGTCTTCTATAATTTCTTTTTTCCCAAAAGTAACTATTTAAGAAGATGTTTTTGAAAATATCAAATGCTAAATAAGCCCTAAAGTGTTCTAGATAAGTAGGGTAAAACAAATTATATGTAAATTTTAGTAAAAACCAAAATATAAGTGGGAAACGATAAAATTAAAAAAGGAGAAGATAAATTGCAAAATGCAAATTCTATATGTTTAAATTCATGAAATAGGTTAAAATGTGAACCATAGAGTTATAATAAATATGAATTAAATAGATGATGGTTCTAAACTATTATATGATTCATATCTTTCTTAACAGATGTAATGGAAATAAGAATTTAAAGATAATAGTTTGAAGTTGTTTTATTAAGTCGAATTGAAAGGTGGGTTTTGCCAGTGATTAAATGAAAAAAAAAAGGAGTGCTTTGAGCCCGCTCTTGATGTATTGCATGTATGTACAGTTCACCCTAATAAGAATGAACTTTAGACTTTATTTCCTTGAATAAAAGACTCAAAATGAATGCTAAAATGAAGCGTTGATAAATATACATATCTTTTAAGTGCGTTTTACATAATTCTAGAATGACTTATGCCTTACTATAGTCCATTTACATTAGTTTAGTGTAACTTTAGTGAAATTTTTGTTAAATTATGCATGCATTATTTTGGTCTAGAAGCTATGGGTAGTTTGATGTGATTTGTCTTACTTATTTGTTGTCATTTATTTTGTAGATATTTTAATGTGTTCAAAGTCAAAATAGATGATGAAAAAACATATTGCTTTGAGTTGAAGTGAAGGTAGACAAGTGTACAAGTAGCAAAACCACAAAAAAAAAAAAAAAAGATTACATCCACAGTAAAGGGGGGAAACCCTAATGTGTTGGGCACGTAGTTGTAGGGATTGATGATGTAAACATGCAAATTACACATAGTGGAAGGCAAGGCATTCACAATGGGCATCATAAAATCAAGAAACACTTATTTGTGTACTTTTAGCTAAGTTTTATAATTGTATATTTGATTTCAATGCTGCTCTTTTCTCTCAATTTTTCCTTAATCAAAATATAATCATGTTTAGAAGGGCGTGAGGTATAGTTGAATGGAGGAAAAAAGCTAAGAAAAATCAAGATTGAAGATATTTCAACTTGGAGAAATAAAGTTTTCTTGTGATCAATATCATTTTGAAAATGGGTTCCTATGTTTGTATCTTCCACAACTTACAGGCATTAGAAACATCAAAGTTTAAGGTTTTCGGAAGACAACAAAGAGGAGATCTAGGCTTGTAAGTTGGGAAGAGGAGTAAAGGTTAACAAAATCAAGTTTTAGTGAAGGAGACTCTTCATCATCCTTTTCTTCTTTTCGTGGTGTTTTTTTTTTTTAAATAAGATATATATTTTTTAAGTAGCACATCACACTAAATTATGTCTTGTATATTTTTTTTTTCTTTAATTATTCTCGATATGTTGAAGATTTAAAAAACTTTGTAAAGGTGTTTTTAAAAAAACGTATTTTAAGTTAAATTGTGTATACTTCTTTTTTTTTTTTTTTTTTTTAAAGGAGAGAAGCTTTTTTTTCAATATGCTATTCTACCTATAAACACTTACGGAAAAAATACTTTTAGAAATTTTCTTTTAATTCAGTCTAATAGGTAGATTGAAGGTATGAGTTTTAAAAAGTACTTTTGGAAACCATTTATACATTATTATGATAAACAAAATTTGCTCATATTAAAATACGTAACAAAATCGACAGAGTGTCACATTTAATTAGATGTTAATTCTTTGAAAGAATATGTGTTTATGATGTTAAACTAGATAGAATTGAGTCAACTTTTTTTACTTTTCTTGAATCGAGGGAGTTTCCCTTCTGGGAATTTCAGACTTCATTACAAAAAAAAAAAAAAAGAAAAGAAAAAAAAGAATAGAGAATGTTTTATAAATATATTTGAAAAATAATAAATATCAAAGTTCCTATAAGAGATGATACTTGAGGAAGGAAGTGTCACACCTTGATTATATGGCACAAGTTCTTTTTAGCCAAATTATATGAAACATAATCACACAGCCTTATTGAACAAATTATCCTTATAGGCCTTTATGAGAATATCTTTTTCTTTTTTTCTTTTTTATTTCTGTAGTATGTTCTCAAGTTAGCTTAATGCGCACGTCGAAACTAATCAACATTCAAGTTATTGTAAAATTAAAAATTGAAGAACTTTCCCAACATGATTTTTTTTTCATATCTAAAGCTCGAACTCGAGACACCTCTAATTAAAAGATATTGAGTCTCGTTCACTCAACCCAAGATCTATTGATTTTGAGAAAATATTTTGATGATTATAAAACACATTCATTTATATCGTATATATTATTACAACTAGAACAATTTTATGACTATAAAATACACTACTCGATGTAGCTTATTCACCATGTCAACCTAATAATTTAAGTATGATGCTAATTGCATTAAAGATGTAATAACAACTAATGAAATACGTATGTGTTTACATCTCAAAATAAATAACAAATGGTCTTACCATTATGAAGTTTTATATTAAAAAAAAAATACAATTAGAATAATTAGATTAGCAGTTTCCAACTTAAAGAATACAAATAAAAGATATAAAAGCATATTTTAAAAAATATATATCATAGTAAACAACCAATAAATAGATATGGATAAAGATGGTTAGGTTTCATGGTTGTTCTTTTCATACACATTTTTTTTATTTCTTGAAGCATAAAACAACTATAAAAAAGACAAAAAGTTGTCACAATATCAAATGAATCCCCCCAAGCAAACGGATAAGTTAAATAAACATGTGGGACATTAGAAATTTAGGCTGGCATGTGAGACCCATTGATTAATAAAAGAAATATAAAATATATATATAAAAAAAACTCACCTATGAAAAGTTTATTGTATAATCATTGTCGTCTAGGGTGGATGCTAGGTATAAAATCGTTATCTACTCAGCTATAATTAACTAATAACCCTTTTTTTTTTTCTCTTAATTATGTGAAGTCAACTACATAAAATTATTTCATTCAATCCATCTATTAGGGTATTAATTAAATCAATAATTAAATTAAAAATAATTATATTTTTTAATATTTATAACTATGTTATTTTTTTAAATTAATCACATACATTGTTAATAGATTAATTTTTATAACTTGCGCATTTAAAAACCTTTATTACTTTTCTAAACCCGCTTATCTGATATATATATATATATTTTTTTTTCAAATATGCCCATTTCGTATTTTGTCTTTTGATGTTTTATCATTAAATCTACACCTATTTTTCAACCATAATCATTCTTAATTGTAGCTTTTCGTGATTTATGATACATTCATCCTCATTTTTCTCACATTTGTTTTGTTGATTTGTTATTTATTGAAAATATATGGATTAATCAATCGTTGAAAGAGTTCATGGGCACGACCATTTTTATAAAAGCGTCAAAACTATCCTTCTAAACTTATTGTTGTCCATTTTACTTTTTCTAGATTAGTTATACAACCAAAATTATAGATTCACGCAGTTAAACTTCATGCGCTTCTACATCCATGCTTCATGTATTTATGCCTTCACATAATTTTTCTATTTTTACCTTTTAATTTGTCAATACATTTTCCAAATACATAGAACTCATTACAAATCCTAATTTACACAGCCCCGTCTAAGTTGCACCTTTTCTAGTATTTTTTATTGCCAAATAACATTCTACCATATTCAATATATATATATATATATATATATATATATATATATATATAGACATATATATATATATGCATGTGTGCATGTGTGAACCTGCGGGTGGAAAAAATATAGAGTACTGCAACTCAAAAATATAAGATGATATAAAGTAAAGAGAAATGTCATGAACTTCATTTTGAACACTAAATGTCACAACATATCATATGGTTTGCATTAACACTATTTAATAAGAAAGGTAATAAACACCTCAAGATACATGTTTATTCATTCAATGGTTATAAGTGTATTGTGGCATTTAGCATCTAAAATGAAGTTTATATAGCATTGTTGGTAAGTTAATAAAAATAAGTTGAATGAATGATTCTCTTTGCTTGAAAATATGTTGGGGACTTGAGCTGGACGCTGTAATACATTAACTGCTTTCTTTTTAAATGCTGGATTTGCTTTCTCTCCCTCCAGCATCTGGTAGACAAGTCATGCGAGGTTGATATACCAGATGTGCAGATGAAGAGGAAAAAGAGCTCATGGTTTTTCACTGACTGACACCTACATTACAATATATACACTTTCAAATAAACAACTGTACTAAATATATACAGATTAGTGCTCCTGAGGCACTCTACTAATTTCCATAATTGATATCAGGACTAAAAGGAGTGTTTTGATATTCTACTTCCACACTTTGATGGTACCATCTCTACTGCTTGATATTAGAATCCTCTGACTCAACTTCACAGAAGCTAAAGATAAGATAGAGTCACGATGGCAGCCAGCTGAATCCGTGGTGGCAGCGGTGAGGAGTGCCTTTGTTGTCAACTTGGTTGCCTGAGGTCGCTTATAAACCTCCTGTTTGCATGAAATGAAAATAGCGATTAATTGAGGTTGATCTTTTATTTCATCTCATCTACAAAAGCTGTTTTTTCCATATGCTTTGTGTAAAGCTCAGTATAGCTGCGCCTAAGTGATCACTTAAAAAAAAAATTGAGGTTTTGACTTCGCAATTGTTTCTTTATGAGTCCATCTGAAATTCTCAAAATGGAACTGAATATGCAATTTATTATTTTGCATACCTGCACAACTTGCACCCCGAAACTAGATCTGGTTTCATAGACTTCGTCATTGCTAGCCCCCTTTATAGAAGGCCCACAAACACAGTAACTCCTCTCTGGGCTGCAACATAGTGACGGAAAACATATAAACGAACCACAAATTCATAAATAGAAAATAAATAAAAACAGGGGTGGAGAGAGAGAAGAAGAACAAGAAAAGAATTCAAGTACAACCTTAGATGGTCCCAGTGACGAATCCTCATGTCAGTTCCCCCAGTTAAGAGATCACCTCCAGGTAAGGCAAGCAATGAACGAATTCCGGGAAGACGAGGTGGAGGTTCGTTCAACTCGTCAGCTCGGTACCTAGGGTTAATTGTCCGTCTCAAATCTTGCTTAGAATTTGACTTACCAGAAGACCTTGCTAAGGCCCAAGGTTGGTCAGACATTTCAACTTCATTACCAGTGTTTGCCAATCTCAATACCTGAAAAATACAATCTCGGTAAACAAAGACAAAACATTTCTTTGCGAGGAGCTAGCGGTTAGAAAATTGTATTTTTGCAGTTACCTGGTGGCAGCTTCCATTCTCTGCATTCCAGAGGGAAACCTCATTACACCCTGCACTGACATAAACCAGAGGCCTTGCTGTAGCAGATGGAGAGATATTTGGTGAGGGAATGAATAGACACATTTTCTCTATTGGGCATACAATGGAATACTTCCATGAGTTTACGGGTACAAGGAATCTCATATCCCACAAAGTAAGCACACCCCTTGAAGATCCTGACACAAACCAATTGCCACAAGGACCAGTTACCATAGAAGAGATGTAACCCTCTTCAGGAGTTGCTTTGAGTGTCCATGTTGTTGAACCTGATCTTGTATCCCAAAGGTGAATCTTGCAGCTTTGGGTGCTGTACATTACCATCTGGCTTGGACAAACATCAGTTGAGTAGTTCAAGAGGGAGAGAATAGCACCTTCACCTACTTCTCTTTTCTTGATGTCTGCAACACCAGAGTACCTTTCAACAACATTGCCCAATCCTTTTGAGACGTAATCAACTGAGAACAAATGTATTATGCCATCACTTGCTCCTACAACAACTTGTGCAGCACCCCTGAGCATTGCAGCACAAAGTGCCCGACTTCCACTCAGAGAATAAGTCAATCTTGACCTGAAAGATATGTCTTTTTCTAATTTCCGAGTATCCCATACCTTTACAGTGGAATCATTAGAAGTGCTAACAAAAAAACAATGGTCATTGGAAATAGCAATGTCATTGACAGCAGAATGGTGCTCTTGTAGATGTGCCACAAGAACTCCTCGAGGCCTCCATCCAGCATCAGTGACTGAGGATGATGTCGAGGATGCTCTAGAGAATGACGGCAATGAAGTCACATCAGCTGGTGAGGGAACATCCCCACTTATAGATGAGGTTCCCTTTAGATTGCCCGAAATACCCATCTCTTGAAACTTATTGCCAACATAACTAGTAGGATCATTTTCTCTGCCTTCTGAATCTTGCACTACTTTGAACGACTGTTTGGAGCCACTACTGACACTCAAGGATCCTGAAAATGGATTAGGTGTTACAGCTGAAGTAGACATATATGATTTACTAACTGGATCTAGCCAATTTAATGATGATGAACTGTTTCCCAGAGAGCTTCCCTCGGATGAATCAGATCCTGCTGGGGTATGTCCAACAGCTCGTTTGTCCATGCTAAATGAATACAAAGGAATGCCTTCTGATGATCCATCACAACTGAAGCTATTTCCACCACCAAGATGTGGAGAAATAAAGCCAGAGAACTGCAACCTCTCAAAGCATAAAGGATCTCTAATGTCAATTGCACTCGAAGCATTGCGTGTGAAGCTCCCCATTGATCTGAATTTTGTCTCATCCTCTTCAGTATCAGCTAGGATTGGTTGTTGCATGAGACTGCTAGAAGGTTTATAACTCTGCCCATCCGGTAGTCTACCGGGCCAGCTTCTCATGTGACTTAATTCCAAGTGTCTTTTGTTATTCACTTCGGCATTTTCCCATTGCTTTGCTTGTGTGGATGAGTTGTACCATATCTTTCTCTGCCTTTCCAACATATCTGAACTCTTGGTGTTTTCTAAAACATGGTAGAATACCTGCCGTGAAACTGGGGGCTTAAGACATGACAAGACACACTTTTCTGAAGCTAGAGATGCTGGCTGCCTTCGAAGGAAAGGGCGTATTACAGGAGCTAGGTAGACACAAGAATCCACTGCACCTAAGCTCTCACTACTAGCAGCAATGAAAGTGACAACCGACCTTCTTACCCATTGGCTAGGATAACACAGCAACGGGAAAGCACGCTCAATCATATCAAGAAGTGTCTTTTTCTGCAGGAAGTTGCTCTTGCACAGCATGGACAAACATTGCAATGCATTGACAATTACAACCTCAACTGTGTCGCTTAAGGCTTGTTCAATGTAAGGCAAAAGATATTCCTCCACACTTCTTTGTCCCACAAAGAAGCAGACAAAGACAATCTGACCATAGAAAACTGCCCTTAGATGTTCATCACGATCATTTAGAAAAGCTGGGAGGATTGGTAATAGAAAGTCATTACACTGCTTCTGGCCAAAGAAGCAACATAAATTCCCAACATCTTTCAGAAGTGCTATCCTGATGTTTGGTGTTTGTTTTGTGCCCATTACCAATTCTTGAACAATCTCTGCCACAGACTTCCTCAATTGTGCAAGTTGTAAATCACTGCTTCCACTTGGTGGTTGACCTGATGCTTCAACAAACGGAGGTGAAGATTTGTTGTCTCCACTTGAGTTTTCAAGAACACCAGCCTCAGTCAAGCTCTGAGACTTAATCAAGAACCTATAGGCAGTAAGTGCAAGTTTAGATATATTGCTGGAATAGCAAATCCGCACACTTTCCTCCGGATCATCTGGAAGCATAGACAGCATAGGAAGAATATATTCAGGAAAAATTTTGGCATCACTAGGGGGGAAATCTCGAACTAATGGAAGAACATCACACAAAGTCTCCAATGCAGCACAACGTACTATTGCCGCTGAATCGGAAAGCATTGCAATAACATAGGGAAGTACACGCTGCAAACGATCTTCATCATCAATGTAAAATGAACAAGACCTAAGCAGTAGAATAGCTCCTCGCCTTAATTGTGGTAATTTAACACTGCGAATACAGGAGCAAAGCAACGATGCAATGAGGACCATGCCTTGACAGTTCATATTACATTCAGTCACTGCAAATGAAGGTATTCCAAAATCATCCAACTGGTCATCGTACTCAGAGATTAATGACACCAAGTCACCATCAATGATTTTTTTCAAGGAGTCCTTGGATTCCTTATATCCACTGGAAATCATTTTGAGAAGCTTGCCTGGTGACTGCTTGATAAAGTTCCTGGGAGTTTGGGGACAAGTTGTTCTGACATTGGAGCTTCCAAAAGCAGCATTACGTATATTTTCAGGTTGGGGCTTTGTGTTAGGGGAACCATTACTTTGCTCAACATTTTGAAGAAGCAAAGAAATATCACCAAGAAGCTGAAACTGGTCACCAGAAAGTCCTGTTTCTGACTCCCCTTTCTTCATATTGATTGAATTAATATCTTGTTTCTTACTCCCCAACTGTTGGTAAGGATTGCTACTGATAGAGTTTGAAGAAGCACATGTCACACTATTGGTATGTTCACCAGGTTCGATTATCATTTGTTTACGTAAATCATGAAAAACACTTTGTGTGACTGCAACCTGCAACAAAGATAAAATAATTTTCCTGACCAGATAAAAGAAGTCACTGAAAGTTGGTCATCTAAGAAACCATGATACCAGTAGTTTATTACCCTTGTATCAGAGTCCATAGGAATTAAATAAGAATAGAAATTATGAAGAAATGGGGAGAAGTAGCTCGGGAATGCAACGGTTGCATAGCTCTGCAAGTAGCTTTCAGCAGATAGCCGTGAATCTGGATCTAACTGAATCATATGAAGGATTAGCCTCCTAATCTCAGAATCTTGAATCTGCATTCAACAATTGGCATGCTAAATAAGAAGAAAATCGATGGATGTAAACATGAAAGATGAAAGAGAAGCAGAGAACCACCTTTTCAAGGGGTTGGCTAGGGTCATATTGTCCTCTGCGATAAGCAAGTAGCTGGGATAGTTCAAACAATGGCTGCCCTTCTAGGAAAAGCTCTGCAATAACACAACTAAAGGTGGAACAATAGTTTATACAATCATATAAGGAATAAATGCATGAATTGTAACATAACCGGATATTCAAAATGTTATACGCTCAAATAACAAGGGTAACACCATCAAAGAGCACACTTAGTAAATAGAATATGTAAACTCAACCAAACTTAATTAAGCCTTTTCTTCTTAAACAATTTCTCAACTTAAATAGAGTCAGCTACATGAATATGTTTCTTCCACTCTGCTCTATCAAAGGTTAAGTTTTGATTTAGATTAGAAGAAATTGGATCTTTCTCAATTGCCTGCGTCCATGCTATTTTCACAAATTTGCCATATAAAACATGCCATGAATCTAACAAAAATAAATCGAATATGTAGGAGCAGTATTTTACAATACAGTAATTCCAGAACTACCAAATGCCTACAATCTCTAAACAGTTCCTAACAATAGAATTTAATTAATAATGGGGATAATTTTCTTTCTAGCATTTCATTAATTAGTTTCCTTAGTAGCATTTCGTTAATAATATTGTTGTTGATGTCAAAGCAATTATCTTTTTTTTTTTTTTCTCTTTTGAGCAAAAACAATGTATATTTTTGCATTAATAAATAGTGTAAAACCTGTACAATACTGCTCGCCGGAAGTGAAAAAAATCACACATAGTCACACCCCTAAACATAATAAACATGAAAAGCATTAAAAAGCATCATCCCTAATAAGAAAGAAAGCCCCGTTAGGTCCAGATACAAATCTTGTATTTAGAGAGAGAGAGAGAGAGAGAGAGAGAGAGAGAGAGAGAGAGAGAGAGAGAGAAGGCTGCATTTGGTTCATGATTAGAATTCAAAAACAGAAAAACATGGAAAACAATTTTTCATCCTTTCTTTTATTTATTTGTTTGAAGAAGAAATGACAATGTGTATATATTGTGTTAATGTGATTTGTAATTTTACATCCAATTAGCAGCACAAGAAGCGCATGTATCTTTTGTGAAATTTACTAACTATTGCGACGTGAACACATATATCATCCTGTAAAAAAGCTCAAACACCCAGTTGAAGACTAAATACACTCCATTCCAAATAGAAGCCACAACCATGTCCAAGCAAAAATCTTTATCTCCGCCCACAACTGAGAATCTTCCTTCTCATATCTGCAAACATCCTTATCTTTGTTTTCATCCATAAAAATCACACGGTAGTTGTAAAAACCCATAATATTCTTAAAATTTTAATTAAATAATTAATTTAATTTAAGTTAATTTAATTAAATAAATAAATTCTATAAATTACAAAATCACATAAAATGAAGAATAAACATGAAATTTATTCTTCGAAAATAAGATTTTAAATTTTTAGGGCACAGAAAAGCTGAAGATAAAAGACCTACACTCTACAAGCTGAATTTAACCTCAGGGGTAATGGTAATTTCATTCAAAATAAACTCTAAGGAAATTCACAATAAGGTTTTCTAAGAGTTTTCATAACTTTTTGTTGAAAACCAACCCCAAGGGCAGAATTGTAATTTTACAATCAATGGATACAATAGTCATTTCATACGAGAAATAACTCATAAAAGTCCACAATGATGGACAAAGAATGATTTTACGTACAGATGATCATTTTAAACAACTAAGGGTAAAGCAATAATTTTCGTACCGGGAGACTAAAATGGTCATTTTACCTAAAATTCGGCACATGTATACTCACTAAAGTAACATGTGGTTAATTTTTATAAAATAGAGTATAATTAAATGTCTAGGAAAACACTCTGAAAAATATCATAAATTATTAAAATTAATTGAATAAAAATGTGATAAAATAAGATATATACACATATAATAAATAATGTACATAGGTATTGAAGCTAATTAATAAATCTTGGTAAATTGGCAAATAAAATATGAACACTTTTCACTAGTAAAATGTGACAAATGTCAAATAAAAAAATGTTAAAAATTGATGTTAATCTCAAAAAATCAATAGACAGGATGGAATAATAAGTAATAAGTTAAGGGCCCAAAAAACATATATAATTAGAAGTATACATGTAGGCATTGTGTGGGCCCAAATGCAACTTAAGAAAATTAATATGGAGCATGGAGTTTCTCAAACCTCCTGTCCCATGTGACCTATGTGAGTAGAGAAATTGATAAATGTGAATTCAATTCAGACTCCAACAAAGATAAGATCCTGTCCTTATTTTATCTTATCAAATACAACCATACAACTAAGGGATGAATCTAGAATAGATATTCTATGGCACAACTAGGAGAGTTCAAAATTCAAAATTTAAAACACTACATGAAAACTAGAGTTCAAATTGGAAATTGATTAGAGACAAATACACAAATAAAAATTGCATTATATATGTATGTTCACATAAAATAACGAGTACCTTTGTTTTTAAAACCCTAATCGACCCTAAGTTCCCAAAAGCTGCGACTCTCACTCTCTTCTGGACGTCCCATGTACTATGAGATTAAAAGATAAGGATCCAAGACTAAGTGAAGGTATGACGAAACAAATCACATTAAACCACTTAGCCTCACCTCCTCATTCAATCTCTCTTCCTAGTCAAACTTCCCTTTTCCTCCCACAAATTCTACTAGTTTCTTCACCTTTTGTTGACTTCCAATAATTATACTTCAACCCTAGTCGATCAAGAAAGAAAACAAGGAAAACCTGAGCACATAGCTTCAAGAATCGACACCATTCTCCTCTTTTTCTTCATCAAATCTTGTTCCAACCATTTTCTTCCTTTTCTCTTCCTCATTTTCGGCCAAGAGAACTTGCAACAAGGAAACATTATTCTTTTCTTTTCAACATCAAAGAGAGCTATGAAAGTGTTTCATCATCACTTTTCAAAGACATCGCACAATTCTCAACCATTCTTCACATCACCTCTTTTCTTCATCCCTTCTCGATGTCCTCTTTCCTAGTCATTTTCTTTCTTTTCTTGCCTTATTAACCAGCATCTCATTAGGATTAGAACACTCTAATTTCTCAAGAAAATTGTTACACAAACCCAATCAAGTTCTCTTCTTATTACATGGTGCATTTTGGAAACAAACAAAGGGGTTTTGTGAGAGGGTATACCCACCCATCTCTACCCTTTTATTTGTTTTCATTCATGATAATACATTAGGAATATTAATTTAAAAGCTAGAAACAAAATTTATTAAAGTTCTTGCATAGCATACAGATTATAAGTTATGTTACATATGTTTATTATATTGACATATGTGCATGACTTCTGATGGCTGAAAATTTCTAACCATATTTACATGTATTAGAAACCTAGATCAGTCCTTACACATGATCAAAAATCGTGTTAGAACATTGTTTTACATGAATATAGTTTAGGATATGAAAACTATGCAATAAATTGTACACATGCTTGCAATATTATGAAAGATCGTATTATTCCATGTGATCAGAAAAAGAAAAAAAACCAGAGTATATTCATCTTGTAGAATGTAAAACCAAAACCTAAATATGGTTAAAAACCATATGACAATATAATTATAAACTACATTCTTAAGTCATGGCCATAGGGTTGAAAAACAAGTGCATTCAATGCATGAAATTACAATATTAATGAATTTTAGTCTAAAAATATAAAAATATTGAGAAACGAAAATCAGATGTTTAGGTTGCTGTAAATTAAATACAATTAAGTATAAAATAATACAATTATTATATAAAATATAAGTGCATATAGAATGATTTTTTTTTTTTGATAGGAAACTAGATAAATTATATTAACTAAAATAAGGTGCTGCCAGATGAGGTATCTGGATAACATGACATGATTACATGGTTTGCAAAATATTGTGTCAGCTCCCTACCCAATCCCCAAAACTATATCCCTTGCTTATGTTTGTAGTAGAGATCCATGTACAAAATAGAATGATTGGTCTCTTCCAAATGCTAATTGCATCTTTGCAAACATTGATAAACATTCTACTGTTTTGCTCATCCCAAATACTAAACCAAATTGCAAAAGTTATTAGTCTTCTATATCCTATAACGCTTCTAAGTTGATCATGTCCTTCCTCCCGCAAGTCTCCTCCTACCAGCATCGGTTTAATGATGTGAAACTTTTGTTGCCATCTGTTGCATACTTTTGTCAGAAAGCTGCAATACTACACAAAAGCTTTGTCGTCTCCTCGTTCCTCCTGCACAAACAACACATTGAAGCTTGCAGATAGTGGGTAGCAGTGTTGTCAAGGCGCTGCCTAGGCGGCGCCTAGTCGCCCAATTCCTCCCAGCGCCTAGGCGCTGGTCTGGGCATTGGGAGAGAGTTCTTTATAAATAAAAAAAATTTAAAGGACCGTTTTACAAATATGCATAGAATATAAGGGTTTAAAAATAAATATTTTTATTAAATCTTCAAACGCCCTAAGCATCACCATCTTCGGTCTTCCAACCTAAGAGCACATCACCGGCGACCTTCGTCTTCTTCCAGAACTCCGGCGACATCGTCTTCTTCCAATACTCCGGCGACATCGTCTTCTTCCAATACTCCGGCAACATCGTCTTCTTCCAATACTCTGGCGACATCGTCTTCTTCAACCTCCGGCGACTTTTCTCGCAGCTCCATCTCTCTCGCGATCTCTCTCTCTCTCTATCTCTCTATCGCATCTCCCTCTCTCACGCAATCTCTCTCTCTCTCGCAGCTCCCTCTCTCTCGCAGTCTCTCGTAGCTCTCTCTCTCTCCCAGTCTCTCTCACTATCTCGCACTCTCTCGCTCTCTTTGGCAGTCTCTCTCGCAGGTCTCTCTCTGTGGCAGTCTCTCTTGCAGCTCTCTCTATCTCGCACTCTCTCTCTGGCAGTCTCTCTCGCAACTCTATCTCTCAGTTTCTCTCTCTATCTCGCAGCTCTCTCTTTGGCCGGCTCTCTCTCGCAGCTCTCTCTCTCAGTCTCTCTCTCTCTCTCAGTTTCTCTCTGTCTCGCACTCTCTCTCAATTTCTCTCTGTCTTGCACTCTCTCTCTTTCTGTCTGTCTGTCTGTCTCTCTCTATCTCGCACTATCGCTCGCAGTCTCTCTGTCACAATTCTCTCTCAGTCTCTCTCTATCTCTCTCTCTCTCTCTCTCTGTCTCTTGCAGCTCTCTTTTTCTGTCAGTCTCTTGCAATCTCTCTCGTAATCTGTCTTTCTCTCTCTCGCAATCTGTCTCTCTCTCTCAGCTTTCTCTCTTTCGCAATCTGTCCCTCTCTCTCAGCTTTTTCTCTTTGGGCATCAATTGGCGAAAGGACTAACTGATCATTAATTGGCGAAAGGATTGTCTTTGTGCATCGATTGACCGGTAACATCATAACATTGCATTCTTTGTTTAATTTTTATTGATAATTTTTTTGAAATTATTTATTTTACAAATTATCTTTTTTGTATATCAATTTGTTCATTAATGAATTTTTATGATTTTATTTTTATGAATTTGTATAGATTAGAACACTAGATGGCATCCGAGAGTTGTAGTTTAAGTGTGAAGTTAAAAGATATTGGATGGAAATATGCATATTTAAAGGACCCAACAAACAAAAGTAAAGTTTCATGCAACTTTTGTCACAAAGAAGTGAGTCAAGGTATCAATCGCTTGAAGCAACATTTGGCTGGAGTGGGAGGAAATGTAATTTCATGTGTAAGATGTCCCGAATCAGTGAGAGATGAATGTAGGGAAGCTCTGGTAAAAAATTCAAGAAAAACTAGCAATAAAAATGTATTGGTTTCATCAGGTTCTTGTGAAGTAGAACAAGATTTTCATATGGAAGGAGATGATTTGGATGATGAGATTAATATGGTGCTACATGGTGGAAGTGGAAGTAGAAGTGGAAGTGCACCAAGGCCCCCGAAAAGAAGGGGCCCAATGGATCATTTTGTTCAACTTGTCCTGAAGAAGCATTGCGAAGAAATAAAGGAAAACAAACAACTATTGAAAGTATGACAAAAAAGTCCAAGAGGAAGAAAGTATGCCAATATATAATGAGGTGGATGTATCAACAAGGAATTCCATTTAATGCTTTGAAAGCAAAGAGCTTCAAGGTAATGATTGAAGCTATTGGACAGT
>JAJIYU010008786.1:0-17626 GCA_030144865.1 Tinospora cordifolia | reverse complement strand
ATATATATCAACTATATTAATAATATTTCAATAATCTCATTAATTTAAAAATTATAAAATTTAAAAGTTATAAAATATTAAATATTAAAGAAATTACAAAGACATTCAATATAATTATTTATAATAATTTAAAAAAAAACATCTTACTTTAATTTTTTAAAATGTAAATTACATATAATGGTCATATGCACTAGTAAAATAATAATAATAAGCCAAAATATGCATTTTCAAATCGGCCTTAATTTTACACTTATAACTCAAAACCTCCCTTTCTTTTTCTGAATTTTATTGTTTAAACCAAAAATACACAATTTTTTGATTTACAATTTGTAACCCCTACAATAGCAGACGGATCCCTCTTTTAGCTACCATAATAATGCATTCCATCACCCTCTATTTAATTATAATCACTACTTGAACTACCAATATTTTCTGTTACCTTTTATTGAGAAAAATTAAAGAAAGAAAATGAAAAGAGGTAAATTATTTCAGGTAAAAAGATCATTAGAAAAATACAATAAAAAAGGGACTGAATCAGAAATTAATTTGACTATTCTCATTACCTTTTGTGGTTGTCCCTATCGTTTGCTTTTCTTGGTTAACAAATGTAGGAGAATTTTTTTTTTTTTTTGTTCCCAACGAAACTCTGGAAGCCTCTTCACGCAACTCGTTTGATGATAATAGAATGATAACCGTAAATGAGAGTGGATGAATTGTGTGTACAATAATGGTATCCAACGAAATATAAAAAATTACAAAATTTAATCAAATTTAGGCTCAACCAATAATAACCCCAAGTGGAAAATAATGTCCCAGCGCCAAGTCATAGCACGCTAAAATAACATACAACAAAACCCAAAATTAAATGGTTTTTTTTCAAAACTACTGAAACAGGAAGAAAGAAGTGCAAAAGAAATAAAAAACCCTGTAACCAGAGGACCAATGAAATCATCAAAAAGGAAAAAAAAAAATCTGGGAATGGGAACCACCTTGATTTGCTTCTCAAGAAACTAGGTATTTCTGGCTTCCATGGCAAAACTGTAATGACAGTTAAGGGCTTTGAAAAATGAGAAGAAAGAAGAAAACCTGATCATTTTGATGTGTCACAACAACCCTGCCTCAAACAAGTTTCTCCTCCTCAATGTTTCATCGACGAGTTTGAATGTCTTCTTGACAAGCTTCTGATCTAGTGCAGTAGTTCTGTAGATTTTGAACACCCGGTCTACTCGATCGGGTGCAGTGCTCTGGTAATAGAGTTCCTCAAATTTCTTTTTCACAAACCTGGTCAATGGATGAGGAAATTCCAATCAAAAAAATCCAATGTCAAGAGCCCAAAAAGTTTTTACATCTTAAACACCATAAGACCGGAGCTATGTTACATGATCTTTAAAAATGTGCTTACTCGTATGCATGTTCAACCTCTTGTTTTCCTGTTGACATGGGTTGGTAGTCTTTGAACCATTCACATACATTTAGGGGCACCTGCACATGTAAAGTTAATTTTAAAGGATGTGCACATAAAGCCAATTTTAAAGATTGAAGAGAATCATCAATGCTAATAAGTTTTAAGAACAAACAGAATGCTCAGCAAGTGGGAAAGCCTCACGTTTAGAACCTTCTTCTCAAATATGTCAAACTTGTTTAAGAACAGCATGAAAGATGTTTTCTGCTCCACATAGAAAGAGAGAGATTGAAATCAGATCAATTAGTATCTAAAAAGTTATAAGATGATGGTGTTCAGTGTAGCAGGTTTCACAGAGGAAAACCTCAAAACAAGGCTGCTTTAGCACCCAATCAAATAGCTCCTTGGTCTCCATCATTCTGTTCTTGTTCTCATCCTCAAAGAGCATCTGGTCATACCTGGATCGCCATTGTCAGGTCAAGAGGAGTTAGGTTCATCAATATAAATTTCTGGAGGGAGAGAAGAACTGTATCTTTTGAAATTCTGAATAATAAGGATGTTAGGAATACGTATTAGCACCATCATAAATGTCTTTTGTATTCCTAATCCATCACCAGCCATAATACAATGAAAGCATTATATCTAAACAATACACATGGTACAACTCAACGATATAGGTTAGTCATTTCAAATATGTACTCACCTGTTCTAATTCTGCCTAGTACAAGGGAGATCACTCGATCAATCAA
This sequence comes from Tinospora cordifolia, assembly GCA_030144865.1. NCBI lineage: Eukaryota > Viridiplantae > Streptophyta > Magnoliopsida > Ranunculales > Menispermaceae > Tinospora > Tinospora cordifolia. The sequence continues at coordinate 15,475 of JAJIYU010008786.1, read as the reverse complement.
TCTTCAATTTAAAGTTGGTCTCCAGAAATACAATCCATTCAAGTTAAAGTTTGTCTGGAAATTTATGTTCACGTAGCTTTACTTATAAACCTTTTTCACGTCATTTCTGTATCCTCTCAACCCTTGATCCACACCTTGTTAACTTCCACCACAACTTTATCTAGAATGTTCATGACACTTTTAAAGGCAAAATTTCATGGGTGATTTTCATGAGAAGCTTAATTGAACTAATATTGTGCAGACACATTTTAGGAATTGTGCGTTGTTCTCTAATTGTTGCAGTTTGTACAGAGCAGGTGATGATTATAGCCAATATCTTTTTGAACATACGCCTTTCCCAAGAGAATCTGGCAAAAATGAGCTAATCAGCTTCACTAGGCATGGCTTTCCACAATCTCTTCCTTGAGGTTTTTTCTAATGACTGATTCTATTCCTATGAAGTTTTGAAATTATTGGCGTGTTTTCATTTTCATAAAGGTATGGTCGCTATGGCATGATAGCAATAGTTTCATTTTTTTATGATAAGGAGAGGGGTTGGCAAGGGGTTTGGTATAAGTCCTTACTTAGCCTCATTTTGGCCGAGTACATATAAGCTCTCTAAGAGAGACTGGTCGAGCAGGAGGGACCAGTTTTATATTCTCTTTAAATGTTGCTCCTGGGTCTGGAGTTACATTTCTGTATGGTTACTTAGACAATAAGATATAACTACACTCTGTTTCTTGACCAACAAAAAAAAAAAAAAAAGAAAAAAAAACACACATATCTAACCAGTCTCTTCATGCAGTTTTGTGCAAAGAACAAAATTGTATATATTTGCGGCATCAATTATTGTAGAGGTGAGAACTCAGAGACTCACCAAATTCAGCGATGCTTACATATTATATGCACACAATGTAAAAAAAAAAAAAAAAATCACAAAAGAACATAGAAGCTTACTCGCTAATAGCAGCACAGAAGATTACAGCTGTTACACCTTCAAATAGATGAATCCACTTTCTTCTCTCATTTCGCTGGCCCCCAACATCAAAAAGCCTATATACTTCACCACTCTTCTTGTTCTCCCCTACGGGGCTGCAGAAACAATTTCCAACAAGCAAAAATTACATGTATATAGTGCATCACTGCTATAAGAAGCCACTGGACTATAAAATATGGGTACACATTTTATCTTTAACTCATGGAATTAATTCTATGATTAGGAAAGAGGAGCAAGTTCTCAGTAGTAACAGAAAGAATGGGAACATCTGGACTTCGTTGGAAATCAGATAGTGTGCCCCAATGATGGATTGATTATAATTTGATTTCAGCTTTAAAACATATCTTGGAAAAAACAAAAAAAAATACCAAAAATTTAAAATATTGAATAATCTTGACTTTGAGGAGTTCATTTTCAAATGTAATGAAACCAGATTCCTAACATGACATGGCAACCTAGATAGCCTATTCCCTTTTGTTTAATACAAATGAGAGACAGAGTAATCAACTTTTATTAAAAAATATATATATAAGCTTAACATATAACCAAGACAGGTTGCTTTTTAGAAAAAGACTTTGACTACTAATCCTGTTTCGATGTTATGAAGATCTATTATTCTTTTGAATATGCTGAAACATATATAATTGTCTACTCGCAACTCCTTGAATCATGACCTTTTTTTTTTAAGAAGAGACAAAATATTATTAGAAATAATGACCTCTAAATTAGTCAACACATATTGCGCAGGAAACAAGCTATTTAAATGAATTTTATGCTTAACATAAAAAGGAGATGCCAAGGATTAACTACATAAAGTAAGAATTACAAATTAATTTTTGTATTAACTAGGATTCTTTGTAAATCTTATTTTCTTCTTCCTTCAATGATTCTTTAGTTTTAATTCCGTGCACATGAAATTACAAATCAATCTAATAAACTTGTATTCTATAGAAATATCTTATAAATCAAGTTTCAACTTACATGTATGTTTTTCTTTGCCTCCTATTTGAAAATAGAAAAAAAAAAACAAAACACTAATGGACATTTTGGGATTTACAAATTAGTTTGATTGTTAAATTAACTTACTAAAGCAAGCATTGGATTAAACGTTGGTGTTAAAAATTACAAATTTACTTATTACATTTTTAATTATGTATCCAAAAATATTAATGCACCAACAGCATCCCGGGTAACTCCTCAAACACATGTTCTACCTAAAGTTGAATTTTTTGAATAATTTGATTACATTTAATTAATAATTTGATGATAGAAAAATGATAGAGAAATTGACAAAAAGGCCAAGATAACAATAGATATATACATAGATAACGCCAAGAAAGAAAAAATGAATGAGAAGTGTGTGAGAGTGAGAGAGAGAGAGAGAGAGAGAGAGAGAGAGAGAGAGAGAGAGCACCAAGATAACTACATATATATATATATATATATTATCCTTGGGTCTCACCCCAAGATTATTTCTCTTATCCTTATCTCTTCACCTCAACGCCCTTGTTTGAATGATTTATATATTTATTTTATTTTTATATATTTTTATGTGGGTCCCACAATATGCAGTATTATAAATCTCCCCAACTTAAAGAATTTATATGTTTCATGTGTCTATGTTAAAAAAATATTATCCAGATCCGACACATGTTATAGATTTAACACAAATACAAAGTAGGGAGCATATTACATATGAGAAAAAGCTTATTCAGATCATAGCCAGAAGAGTGCAAAAGCTACGAAACAAAGAAATTCTGTTAGTCAGAGTTAAATGACAATTTCATGACAATGAGGAGAAAACTTGGGAGCGTGAAGATAAGATGCAGGAGAAATTCTTAGATCTTTTCACTACTTAAGGTATGTTTCCTTAATTTAAATTTCGAGGACAAAATTTTTTAAGTTACGGAGATTTGTAACACTCCACTATTGTGGGACCACAGAGAAAAATATATAATAAAATACATATATAAATCATTCAAACAAGACGTTGAGGTAAAGAGATAAAGATGAGAGAAATTATCTTGGGGTGGGACCCAAGAATAATATATATATATATATATATATATATGTATGTATGTATGTATAGTTTATCTTGGCATCTCTCTCTCTCCCACTTCTCATTCTTTCTTTCTTTACTACGATTTTTTTTTTCATTTCCAGAGAACCTTAGAATGAAAATAGAAAGGAAAAATTTGACAAATCTAACATGTAAGTAAGTTATTTTTCCTCATTCTCGTTACAAAAATTCTATATAAGCTATGTACTATAATTCTAGGAATATAAATTTTGATATAGATAGTATTTTATAGGGTGACCCAAAAATAGGGTGTATGTGTTTCCACTTAAGAGTAAATCTACATAAAAGTTATATCATTGTATTCATCTTATCAAGTAGATCACAGAGATATGATCTATTTGTACCCATATAGTCTCTGTGAATTTTTATAGTGATTGAAAATTAACACATACAGAGTATATGTATTGATGTTGAAATTTTAATTTAGAGGTACCAAAATATAGGAAATGAAATTCCGGACTCCATAATACCAAAATTAAATTTTTTGGAGATTGATTGATAGATTTCATTTATATGCTTGTAATTCTGGAGAATATTTGATTATATATGGGGTGAAACCCACATGAAATTATTAAAAATATATATATAATATTAAAAAAAGGAGATGATAATGTAGGATGAGAGTTAATTAGTTAAGTTGAGAACTTGAATCCTATTGGTCAACTTAATGCTAATAGAACATATGTACATGGAAAATAATATATATTAGAGGAAATGATGAATTATTTTATTTGATTTATAGTAAATTTGGAAAAGATTGGCTATTATACTAGGGAGTGAGACACGTGTCAAACAAGATAAGGTTTTGGTATTTTGTGAGTATTTCTTTATCTTGATTATTTGTATGGCATTGTAAATATAAAAAAAAAAATGATTTGAATGCAAGTATGCTATTTGTATAAGCATATGTTGCATTAGTTTGGAATTTCTAAAATTGTATTTACACGGCAACGTGTTTTGGATTTGCAAGAGTAGATTCAAAATATCGTATCATTTTGATGGACTGAGTCATGGAGAATAATACTTTTTATGTAATACTCCACATGGAACTTAGCCATGAGAAATATCAATCTTTCTCTATGTAATATCCTCAAAATGATTGTGGCGAAAATGGTAATTAGAGATGCAATCTACTATTGTTAAGGCTAAATAAAAAGTGAAATTGACTCTATTTATAGAAGATATGCATGTAAATGTATTTTATTAAATTTTGCATGATTGAAATCATAACATGATCATTATGTTAAAGTGCATATATGTATTATTCAAATTTGCATGGTAAATTTAAATGTTTTACTTTATTTGATTGTCTACATGGTTATTTAAATGCATCTAAATGTCATAGATAAAAAATATTCACTAAGCCTGTTGTAACTCACTTATTTTCTTCAACATTTAAGAAACAGATCGAAAAGGGAAGCGATCAGCACAAGAAGAGTAGGTCACTCTTCAATCACTGTTGTGTACGTATATCAAATTATTTTGTGATCTTGTATTTTTATAATTATACTTATCACTATATATGTAATATCACTTAGAGGTATGTGAATTTGTTTAACCTAGATAAGAGTATTGGAAATTGAACCTGAGTTGTTTGCAATTTTGCAGGGAACAACACTTATGAATATTAGGATAGTTACAACTATCTTAAGTTTTGTCAATTATCATTTTATACACTACTATTTATATACGCAAGCTAAACAACAACACTCCCTACACAAATAAAAGAAAAGGCAATAAACTTATTATAATCATTAAAGACGTTAAAAAAGGGCAGTTTACGTGAACTTGTCACCTATATGAGGGTTCCATTATCAAGATGAATTTGGTTCTACTATATGTAGCCTTACTTTGCTTTGCAAAAAATTGTTTTCGCAATTCAAACTCGTGACCACATGGTTAAACTACAAAAACGTTGCTTATAAAACACAACTAATAAGCAAAAAATCTGACATATAGGGAAGAGTGGTTTCCAAATTAAAGAGAGAGGATGGCAAGTTTTGATTCTCAGAAGACACTACAAACAAAGGACCATCAAAGTTAATATGACACTAGGACAAGAGTCACATTTTCCTCATTAGATCTTCTCATTGTTAATATACTCCCATAATCCTCTTCACCACAAGTTTTTCAAGTCATGCTGCAGTAAGCACATATTTCTCTAACTCTAAGAGTCTATATAAATACTTTAGAACACATGAAAATTGGAGATTTCGACCTTATTAACTAGTATAAGAAAAGCCAAAATTAACAATTATAGAAAGTAGAACCAAGTTGAGCTCACCTAAACTGGATCTCTACAACTCCAGTGGTTCGAACACGTGCATTAAGAACATCATCCTGTAATTGGAAATTCAATTAATTATTTCAACAAAACCTAAAACGATTCAAAGAAGAAGGATCATGAATCATCAGAAACAGAAATAAGTCTATAACCTTGAGAATACAATTTTTTTAATGAATCAGTGTTGGACCTAAGTAGCGGGCCCTTCACCAAGATAATATGTCATAGGCATTGTTGTCACTATCACAACTTCGAATCAGGGTCCAATATGAATCCATAACGAAATCATAAATTTATAAGATCATGGTGAGATCGCAATTCAACTATGATCCTGTTTTTTAACTTTTCATTTTAAGAAAATTGGCAACTTTCTAACTCTATATTTCTGTTAACACGAACTTAAGAAGTGTTTACACAAATCAATTGGACAACCAAGGCACCAAAATAAAATTAAAAAACTAAAAAACTAAGAAGTGTTTACACATTTCTTCTTTCATCATTCTTCCTTGTTCTCTTAATAGAAAAAAAAAATTGAATCCATCTCGTTGCATCATAAACTTCTTTTAAAAAAAAAAATTATTTCAATTTTATGGAAAAAAAAGGTGGGTCAAAACACATAAAGGTTTTATTTCTCAAAATAGAAACATGTTGTAAGTTTTTTTTCAAAGATAAATAACACCATATCTATCTCTCCAAAGACATCCGATAAATAAGATAATACCATGTCTAGGCAAATGTAAGTTGTATACTTATATAGTATATTTATTTAATGTGTATTATTTTCAAACTTTTCAGTTAATTTGTATTTATATGTATTACTTCAATATTTTTGGATACCCTTGCACGTAAATAAGTAAAATTTAAATTCTTTAGTAAACAGGATCTCATAATCCATGATCCAAATCCTTTAGGCCCCCAAACCATCCAAAGTAAGATCCCTGTCTTGACAAAACCATGGTCATAGGCATCCAAGATTCTTGCTTTGGTTCAATCATGTCCAAGGGGAAGACACATGAAAAATGGCATACTCAATGCAGAGCTACCACTACAATGTAGTCTAAATAAAGGAAAATATACACAGCTTTATCCCTATACTGTAAAAAAGACCTCCATGGCACAATTGAGCATCATCTATCATTGCTCCTAGGCTAGCACAACTATGATAGAGGTGATCGTCAATGTTTAGATAGACCAACAGTCAAACTAATAACTAACTTAAAATGCAAGACCTATGTTCTTTTTTAAAATGCAAGACCTAAATTATTGAAAATGTCCTTTTCTCTACCTGATTCCCTAAGGACCAATGTTGTCAAGGCAGAAAAATAGACCTAGGAGGCGTTGACAACGCTACTAAGGATAAAAGAAAAAGAATTAAGGGACATTTCCGAAGTATGATTCAATTGACGTGCATGAATCAAGCTAAAAGGAAAGATGACCAAGAGAATATCATGTTCAACAAATCCACATCTCTTTAGAAATTTACAAACATGCATTGTGCCATAGTAAAGTCAAGTTAGTTTAGCAATAGATTAATAGATTAAAAATCAAGTTTGCTTCGAGTTGAAGGCAAGTTTGAAAAATCAAGTTTGCTCAGAGTTGAAGGCAAGTTTGATCTGAAATAAAATGATAGTAATTGACAAGACTAGAAAAGACATTAAAAATTGAGTGTCATTTAAATGACCACCACAACATCCCAATGTGAGAGAAGTAAAAAAAAAAACAACACAACACAATGTCATGGAATAGTTTCATAAAAAATTTTAAAAGGCAATTGAAAAGCCAAAGCATGGCTTGCCTCTAGTAATAAAAGAAAAGGCTATTTGGGTTGAACTAGCATAGCAACAAAATGCATAAAGGGGAAAAAAATATCAAGAAAAAGGAAATCTGAATGTATTAAGTTGTATGTGAGAGAAAAATAAAAAGACCCAAACTATATAGAACTATTCAGCGAAGCAAACCCTAGAGCGCATACGTATGGAGAAAAACTTCCACCCTTGCGTCCAATCTAACAATGGGTAGCCCAAAGACAATCTAGAATTGCTAACCCAAAAGGAAGACAAAGAATAGGACATGCCACACATTGCCCAAAGACCATTCCTAACATAAAAGATTCGTTGACAACATTCCTTTCCTTCCAATTTAACCAGATAACAACCAAGAAAAATAACTTGCCAATGCTCCTTTTTACTTGGAACAAGAGCAAGCAAAGAAAAATGTCATCCCACTCCTCCATCTGAGCATCAGTTGAAACTATAGGAAAGAAAGTAAGCCATCTCCTCAAGATTTCCTGAGAGAAAGAACAAGTCCCCAAATTATGCAAGGAAGACCGTAGTCTTGGGGGCAAAGGTGGAATCAATATGGTAAAGACACATAAAAGGAAATCTATGCTGCAACATGTTGCCAATGTTCACATTCCCAAGAGCAACAACCCAACCAAGGAATTTAATTCTTAATGAAGGATGGTTAGGATCTTTTAGAATTAAGAAACAGAATGTTGCAATGGAGAAGGCTCCCGAAGGATCCCAAGGCCAAAAAAATTTCTATCATCCTCATTGGATAGGAAACGGCCAAGTTATAAACAAAGGAATACATCCAAGACCCATGCCCAAAGTCAAGCATCCAAACAGACCAAGATCCACTACTCAAGAACAGCATCAATCGCAATTTAGAAGACACCCTATAATGGGAATTACACTGCTTTAGGGTCAAACGTACACCCATATAGCTGACTTAATTCAATGTTTTCACAAATTACATTCAATCCTATAGCGCTATAAACACCCTCTTATTCCTCTCGAGCCAAATGACCCTAAGACGTAAAAAGCAATCAAGCCTATGCCTCTCTCGACATAAGAGAGGTCAAAAGATGTGATAACGAGGAAGCCACTTTAACATCTAACGACAATCTACACTGAAATCCTAAAAAAGTGAAACAACTGCTCCAAATATCTTTATGAAACCAACACTCAAAGAAGAGAAGATCTATACATTCCCTATTCACCACATAGAGAATAGAACAATCAGGAGAGAGGCACCTTTTCAGAGCATGCCTTTGTAGGACATCACATGCCTCCACAAATATTAGAATATCAAAGTTAGGTACAATAATTTGTTACAAAGAAAACTTGTTGACAAGGAAAGGAACAAAGGTAATATTTTTTACTATTTCCAAAATTTGAATGTGTGTTTGAATACTTATAAGTTCATGATCAATTGGCATTCAATCCATCCAGTTACTTAGTCACACCAAAAAGAAAAAAGAACATTCCACTTCAAAACACTTGCTCATCCATTTATAACCAATTTCATATAATGGAAAAGAAAAATGTCATGAGTAATAGAGACATGAATTTTCATACAAGACCTTTGTTGGAACATAATTCACATCAGATAATCTTTGCAGGTTCTCCATAAAGTAGTAAGCACAATCGGGAACCTGCAGCTCATTCCCACGAGAACAGGTATCCTGCACATACATGGAAAAGTTAGGAGAAAACAGTACATCCCACACATATTAGGGAAATGAGAAGAAACATTAGATAATATGATTGATTAATCTACAAGATGCAAAGAATACCTGAATTGCTGGATCCCTCCACAAAGTTTCTATCTCCTGAGCAAGTTCTTTAGTCAGCCTTGGATAGTCCAACCTGCCACCTATTTCTGATAATTTGTCCCCAATAACCTGAAAAACAAAATACAAATAGATCAATTCCTCAAACATAAATACAAGTGGATCCCACAAACTCTGAACCGTTGATGGTCAAATAAAATGGAACTAGTAGACAAACTAAATAAGAGAGTGAGAAAAAGAGTGAGAAAGGGAAGGAGAGGAGGCGTACTCAAACCTTAATTTCAGCAGACATAACATACTTTGATGCATTTGCATCATTTTGAGCAAATTCCAAGGATCCATCATAGAGTATCTGTTGTAATAGATCCATTAGCCTTAACTCGAAAGACTATCACATTTAATTAAAGCATTGCTCACATCTAAATATATTTCATATTTTGCAAACAGGCAAACAACCAACACACCCTTTTTCATTATTGCATACTTTAATTGTCTGATAGACGTTTGCATGAATGACGGACGTATAGCTTTTAAGTTCTGCCTCATCGAAGCCTGTCTGAAACAAAAGCTTTATCTGCAAATTGATCAAAAAAACAAGCAAAGACATCAGAATCTAAAGTAAATTTAAAAATAAATAAATCAATCAAATTTCCAAAAACTAAAAGGAATCTGTACCTGCTTGAAAATAGTGGATTTCCCAGACTCTCCAGCCCCTTGTCAAGAAATAAACAGGAGAAATGAGCAAGAAACCATTGAAGAAATCCAATAAATTAAATTACTAGAAGCATTCATAATACAAGAGTAAATACCAAAAAGCAAAAAGTAAATAAATAAGCCCAGCAAAATATATAAACCAAACGCTAAGATGGTTGAACCTTATGGGGATAAAAAGAGAATTTTATGTTACCAATTAACATCAAAAAATTTCAATTATTCAGAAGAATCCCAAAGACATCCTTTTGTTTTTCAGAAGGCAGTTCTTGAGCACTGCCCATCTATGGGAATTTTGAGTATTTCCAATTTTAATAAAGCTCAATACAATTCTAGTTCAAAAATCCTATCACACATAATTCTCATTGATATAAAATTGAGTCCTGTTATTGATAAGAATTAACTTTGATTATAAGGAAAATATTTCAAAAATATTAATTTACTGCATCTAGTGATGATTATTAAATGGTGAGGAATCAAATGATGAAATGAAAAAAATAAGTAATTTATGAAACAAGAACATTATCATCTGAAACAATATCTTTGCCCATGGGATAAGTTCAACGTACTTTTAAAATGACCCAACAGAGGGAAAATTATGGGGCAATAATGTCAAAGAGGAGACTTGCAATGAGACAGCAACATAGAACAAAACTATAGGGCTCAAGTTCCAAAAAGAGAAAAGACAGCTGAAAAATATAAACATAATTTACAACAACATAGTTACATAGATTCAATAACCTCTTCTAAGGGCTCGTTGACCAACAATATAAACTTATAATGACTAAATCAAAATCTATAAAGAAGTAATAGAAAGCATAGAAAGAGTTAAATCAGTACAAATATGTGCCATACAAACTGAACTTAAATCAATTTAAATGTAAAAGCAGGTACACAAGCACTTGAATCAGAAAAAGGTGTGCCTTTAGTTGTGCCTGTAGTTGTGCCTTTAGCCAAACATCGCCAAACAAAACACTAAATTAAATTAAAGTAGGCAAAAACACTGTACGAGAAAAATAAAGCCAAGTGCATATACCTAATAGTAGGAGCTTCTGTATATGCTTTTCAGCCTTAGTTTCTTGAGCAATTCGCCTCTCTATTTCCGCAGCCTAACATTCACACAGATGACAGGAATGTTTAAAGTTGAAAATGTAACGAATCTAGTCTTTCACATAGGAAACTGCTCTATGTAAGTCCCATTTCAAATTCTTAAAAATAGGCTCTCAGATCACTTATTGAGGTGTGAAAGACCAAAACCAACTTTAGATGAAAAATACAGTGTCTCTTGTATTAGGGACATGTAGCAAAGGAATCAGACGTTGATTTGGATTATTCACGCAAGTTGAAGTGAGTATAAGAAACACAGCATAGATGTAGGCTAGTTATGATTATTTATTTTTGTTAAAGATTGAACACATGCACATATGGTCTTATTTAGTATAGACCTAAAAACCCTCCTTATGGCTCTCATTTATTCCACACACTTGGTGTGGTCCTAGTTGCCACAAGACTTGTGGCTTAGCCATGTTATGGCTGAATATAAACCTTAGTTATTTATGTCAAGATTTTGTCCTGTGCCTTGAAAATTTGTTCAGGATATTGCTGATATGGACTGGATACACTTATGCTGTACAGGTAACTTTTGCAGGTTGTGTATTAAGTTAAGTTTACTAGTGCTCTGGGATTTCATTGCTTGCCTACACCACAGGGAGAAGGGGAATTGAATAGCATATGAAAAGAGAAAAAAAAAAAAAAAAACTTTACTGGGAAGACCAATGCCCAATTATAATGCATATAAACAGAGCATTTTCCATGACTAACTATGTTTTTCAAAACAAAACAACTAGCAGGGCATCTTAATTCCATCAGAATCAATTTGAAGTTAAAAATCAAATGGAAAATTTGAGAAAGAACATCAATGAACAGTGATGAGCATAGAAGTAAGGACTTTTCATTGCCATCAGCTCCGTGATAGTCAAGTTATAAGGGGAAAAAGGTAAAAGCATCACCTGTGCATTTTCATTGCCATCAGCTTCATGATAATGACTGTGTCTGCTGCAGAGGGAACCCATCCTTTGTATTACAACAATAGATCGCATAGGAATAATGTTATCAAAGATGCTCTAAGGATCCAGAAGTTGTCCCAACAACTGTCAGCATGCCAGGTTCAACAACCCGTTCAGTGTTGCATGGCAATAAAACTAAAAAGATGTCAGCATGCATCAACATAGGTTTACAACAAACAGGAAATCACGAAAACAAAAAATTCCAGGACAATGCATACAAAACAAAATAGAACAATATACAAGATGTTAAAAAACAATTTTAAAAAGCACAAGTGAAATTCAGTAAAAAGGGCATACAAGTCACACCACACTGAATACTTGAATTATACAATGACAACCCACAAATAGATTCCCCAAGGCCCCCACCAAAAAATAAAATAAGAGAGAGAAAGAAAGGCTACACTTTGTCATTTCATTAGAAAGTGCAATTCCATTCCAACAATATCTACATAATTTGCAGAAACTATCACTGAAGAGTTCATGGAAGCAAATACCCCAAGAACAACTACAATTATCCAACCTAAATCCCAAGACCCCTACACCAAGTTATTGTGGTAGAATAAAATCCCACATGAATCCAAGTAAAGCTGAACCGTTAAAAAGGGAAACCCTCAACGTGAAACAGAAAAAGGGAGAAAACCTAAAATAATACAGATGAATTAGTAACCAAACAAAAATTATTTAAGTTGAATTAATTGTTGCCACTTATTAAATGACATACATTATGATTATATTCTCATCCAACTGAGCTATTGGCACTTAATCCTGAAGCATTGTGGATGCAATTGATCTGGCAAAACATAGCCAGAGTGCACAAATAAGCTCAATTTAATCTCCTGCATGGACCTAAATTTAATTCTCAACACAAAGTCCAACCGGCATATAGAGAGGTACTCTTCAACTAATTTGCACAGAAATAATACAATTAAGATTGTTCCCTTTGTCCTTCAATTAATATTACGTCTATTTCTTGGGCAACACAGTAGAAGCCAAAAGAGTTGGGAAAGTTCCTTTAACTCCCTTTACAACCTTTTGGAGCTCATATCAGTCTGCATGAGCACACAGAATTATTTCTTTCTTATTTATACACTCTCAGATGCACTTATAGAAGATAATTAGTAATGGGTGATAATTTCCTTACCTCTTAAAAAGCAAATGGAAAAGCCTAAAATAAAGAGTTCAGCGTAGAATTGACCAAAACCAATAACAGGCATATGCCTTCTTTCCAACGCAATTCCATGGAGTAGCAAATTGTTTTTGAAAAGTGCAGCTTCACTTAAAGTTTTTACATCCTAGTACCAAAACTGAGTATCAAATTTTTGCTTTCTGGCATAGCCAATGTATTCACTGCTGCCTCACTAACAATTAGGTTACCACCTTAGGAAAAAATTTTAAAAAGATTAAAAAAAAAAAGGTAAAAACTAATCAGCACTATTTTTTACTTTGAATTACTTTGAAATGAGGTTTTAGCATGAACTTGTGATCATCCAAGATAAAACATGACCCACTGTCATTCCTATATCTTTAGATGAATCTAGATTTCACAACTAGAATACAAAATGACAAGAGAAGACGAGAAATTTTCCTTGCCAAGAGTCAACAAAACTGGCAATGTAAAAAATTAACGGTAAAATTAAGGTGCGGGACCTTGATTAGACCAAAACCAGTAAAACCATAAAGATACTTATAATTTTTCGACTATGCTATCAAATCCTACAGGTAATTCGAAGTTACATCACACTCAAACTCAACTGAACTGAGCTCAACAACTAAAAGCCTTTCCCTACAAGTCCAGACTTCAGAAATCACCATTTTATATCAAAAGATCGGACATAATAGCCATAAATTGATTACTCCACGAAACAATAAAACTGGATTAGAAATCGATGTTATTGGTTTACATTATCAACCGATTATTTCAACGCACTTTCAACAATCCGAACACGAAACATCAGATAGACATCGCACCAAAACCCATCAAAACAATCAGTAACACCTCGATCTACATCCTTAGAGATCACTTACACAAATTCCTCAAAAATCGAAAGAAGAAAAAGCAGCGAGAGATCTTAAAAAGCAAAATTTAAAGCTCAAAACTCGTATTTAAACCTTTTAACTTACCAATCCAACGTTCCTGAACCTCCAAATCCAGCATACTTAGCTCCAATTCCTCCAATTTCTTCAAGACTCCAACAATCTCAGCCACAAACCACTAGACAACAAAAGGAGAAACAGAATCAAACCAGATCAAAACGACACGAGAAGAAACGCTGCAAGATTTCGCAATCGGTCTCGCCAAATAGAGACCTCAAATCGGTATTTATAGACCAACGAAGACGAGAGAGAGAGAGAGAGAGAGAGAGAACAACAGCGCCGAAAGCTGCACGCTTTCTCGCGTCAGTCAAACTTGAAGAAACGGAGTCTCGCTGCCGCTGCTGCTGCTGTTGTTGTTGTTGCTTCTTCTCTCTAGTCCTCTCAGTACTGGAATATATTGTGCTCCTTAACAGGACGACATCGTCCTTCCGATCTGAGATTTTGTTACGCATCTCTAGGAATGTCTTTCGGGTTTGAAATAGGGTGTAGGTGTTTTTTTGTTAATTTATTTTGATTTTTGGTTTTTAATAACACTTGTCTGGCTGTCAGCTTGTACTCTGCATTGGTCCTTTAGAGAGACCGAGACCAGAGAAGCAGAAGCAACACCTAATAAAACCTCTCGTTAGACGTGAAAGTATGCAATGTTTGTCGTCACTGAAGGCTTGACTGGCTTTCCATAATGGGTAACTAATCTGAACCGTTAATCTTGAGAGGGCAATCGTGATCGAAGTACTGACCTCGCCCTGTACTGTTAATCTGAATTATGATCGTTGATTGGTTAATAAGTGTAGAATCATTGAATCATTTAGGGATACGAAAAATACTAATCTAACTTTTAAAAATAAAAAATTAAAATATAATTTTATAAATTAATTCAACCCAAATTTGATCCTTATTTGCAAATTACATTAATTCGATTTTATAATAATTTTAATACAAATCAACTCAACCAATATGAGAGTAATCAGGTCGGCCAAAAGGGCAACGCCCCCTTATTTTTGGAAGCCATATATATATTAAAAAGTTATAAAAAAAATTTATTTTTTCTTTAATTTTGAAATTAAAAAAGTTAGACAATAATTTGATTTCTTTATTGATAACTTAAAAAATTACAGTTTTTTTCTCTAGTCTCAACTTATCATTTTACCTTGAACCCCCTAAAAACTTAGCATCGGCCCTGATAATAATGTAATTAAAAATTTTATTAGTAATATACTCTCTCATATAAATAAGTAAAGCTTAGGACAGAATTTCCTAATTTAATTTTTGGCAAGTACTAACCAATAATAAATTAAAACGAAGGGCTTCATTTTAATTACAGCACCATAGATTCATCTTATAAAAAATAATTACTAAATTTATTTTTTAGGAGTGTTGGAGATGAATTGAGTTAGGTTGGATTGATCTTGAGTTCAAACCAAGCAAAGCTAAGAAATTATCAATCCAACCTAACTCTGAAGTTGATACTAACTTAATTTAATCCATTATTTTTTGTTAAATCTGTTACGAGCTTAGTTGAGTTAGTAAGATTGACTTACATCTTAAATAACTTTATATTTATAATTATTAGATATATGAATATTATATATTTTAAGGTATATAATAAATAATTCAATTATTGTATTTTTTAAGTTAGTAAATATTATTGTCAATATAGCATTTTCCTTTCACATAAACTCATGAAAATAAA
>JAJIYU010008785.1:0-17669 GCA_030144865.1 Tinospora cordifolia | reverse complement strand
TTCATGAGTGTATCTAATTAATACTTTATACACATACCTTTATATATTAATATCATACTAAAAATATTATTTTCTTATTCAAATAGAGAAGCATATAATTACCCAACAATTATACTTCTATGCTAACTAATTAATTACCCAACAATCATATATATGTCTAATATTAATCAACGTATATTCCTTTATACTTCTATGCTAACTAATTAATTGCATACCAATGACAAACACACACACACACACACACATATATATATATATACGTATATGTGCTAATAAAATGTGTTTTAAACTCAAATTTTGGTTATTACGTCACTAAAATTTCAGATATTACAGTAGTAGATAGTAAGACATTAAAGGAACACATAAATCACTTAAGGTAAGTTTTTCACGTACTAAGGGAAAACAAGCTTTATGTGAAGAGGGAAAAATGCCCCTTTGCCCAACAAGAGGTAGCATTTTTGGGGCACATTATAAGACAAGGGAAGTTGTGCATGGATGAGGCAAAGATTCGAGCCATTCAAAAATGGGAACCACCAAGGAGAGTTCCCATGTTGCGGTCCTTCTTTGGGTTAGTAAACTACTATCGAAGGTTCATTCGTGGTTATTCCGCGATAACCGCACCTTTAACATACTTATTAAAGAAAAATCGAGTATGGGATTGGAACGAGAAGTGTCAAGGGGCTTTCGAAGCCTTAAAGCGAGCTATGATGGAAGAACCAGTGTTGGCACTTCTTGATCACACTAAAGCCTTTGAGGTACACACCGATGCTTCTGACTTTGCTATTGGAGGTGTTCTAATGCAGGAAGGACATCCTGTTGCTTATGAAAGCTGGAGGCTTAATGACACGAAAAGATAGTATACAGTCCAAGGAAAGGAAATGACAGTTGTTGTACATTGCTTACAGACTTGGAGACATTACTTGTTGGGGTTCAAGTTCGTGATAAAAATTGATAATGTGGCCACTAGCTATTTTCAAGATCAAAAGAAGCTCTCCCCAAAGCAAGCAAGGTGACAAGACTTTCTGGCTGATTTTGACTTCAAGATGGAGTATAAGCCGGGCAAAGCCAACTTGGTAGCGAATGCATTAAGTTGCAAAACTGAATTAGCTAACCTTACGTAACCAAATTTTCCTATCTTAGAGAGATTCAAGAAAGGCATGGAAGAAGATCCTCAAGCCAAAAATCTAATAGAGCTAATCTAACAAGGGAAGACTCGTAGATTTTGGCTAGAGGATGGCCTGATCTGCACCAAAGGAGGAAGGCTTTATGTACCAAAGTGGGGTGACCTACGCAAAGAGATTATGAAGGAATGTCATGACTCCTTATGGGCTAGACATCAAGGAACACATTGCACGCAAGCCTTAGAGGAACAGGCATACTATTGGCCAAATACGCGTGATGATGTAGAATTGTACATGAAGATTTGTTTTGTTTACCAACAAGACAAGGTGGAGCAAAATCATCCTACTAGATTACTTGAGCACTTATCGATCCCCGAAAGACCTTGGAAAAGTGTCTCAATGGACTTTATCGTGGGGTTGCCAATGATAGATGGATATGGCAACATCCTAGTGGTGGTTAATCGATTTAGTAAATATGGAGTGTTTATACCAGTACTGAAGAAGTACAATGCTGAAGATACAACAAGGTTCTTTTTCAAGCATGTGGCAAAGTACTGGGGTATTCAAAAATCAATTGTGAGTGACCGAGACACAAGGTTCACAGGAAAGTTTTGGACTGAGTTTTTCAAGATATTGAGCTCTGAACTAAACTTTTCTACGAGCTTTCATTCGCAAACTAATGGGCAACTGAGCGGGTGAATGCTTTGTTGGAGGTTTATCTAAGGCACTTTGTGAGTGCCAACCAATGAGATTGGGTAAAGCTACTTAATATTGCCCAATTCTCATATAATCTGCAGTGGAGCGAGTCAACAAGAGCTAGCCCATTCGAACTAACGATAGGTTAACAACCCCTAGCTCCCCACACGATGATAACCTTTTATGATGGGAAAAGTCCTGGTGCATTCCTATTTGCTAAGGGATGGCGAGATAAGTCAGAATTAGCAAAAGTATGCTTGGCAAAGGCAGCAAAAAGAATGAAGAAATGGGCTTACACTAAAAGGAGGCATGTGGAGTACGAAGAAGGAGATTTAGTCATGGCAAAGCTACTTCCACGTGCCATCTGCAATTACAGTAAAAGACACAAAGGACTTCTCAGGAGGTACGAGGGGCCATTTCTTATGGAGAAGAGGATTGGAAAGCTCGCTTGCCACATTAAATTACCTTCTCACCTTGCGATTCATCCCGTATTTCACGTAAGTTTTCTTAAACCTTATCATGCTGATAAGGAAGATCCAGGTAGGGGTGAATCCAAGAGAGCTCCTACTGCGGTCACTATTACCCATGACTATGATGTAGAAGAGATTATTGTGCATTGAGTAGTTTCAAGGCAAAGAAGTCATCCAAGTTACACTGAATACTTGGTGCATTGGAAAGGATTGTCTGAGGCGGAGTCAACTTGGGAGCACGAGCTATCTTTGTGCAACTATGAAGACATGATTCGGTTGTATTGGGAGGAAGCGACGAGGATGTCGCCCAAATAGGTGGGGGAGGATGTCATAGACAAAAATTCTACCACCTTAATCTTATAGTTTTGCCTTGGAAGGTTGGAGGCATTAGTGTAAAATTCTACAACATTAAGGAAAATTCTAGAATATCATGGAAGGCCCTAAAATATTCTAAACGGTTTTAGAATGTTGGGGAAGCCTCTAAAACATTTTGGGAGTTCTGGAATATTATAGAACCTTGTGGAATGTTTTGGAAGCTTATGGAGAATTTTCTAAGTCTAAATATTTTTAAGGGTGCTAGATGTTTCTAAGAGTATAAGATATTTGTAAGGATGTAAGATATTTTTATGGATCCCTCTAGATGTATAATATAGACCGTAAGATCAAATTGATCTCCATCGTCCATTGAGGAGGTGGAAAGGCTATAAATAGGTGGCCTTGGTCATTTGACAAGGCATAATTCAATCAATCAAACCAATAATCAAAAGCATTGTAAAACATTCTCTAAGTAACAAAGTTCTCTTGAGTTCTCTTCTTCTCTACTTGTCTTCTTCTTTTCCACTAAGCTTAGCTTGTGCCTTACACATCTAAGGAGGGTTTACGCTAACTTAGTCATTAAAGAGCAATTGTCTAAGTGCCGCATGGACGAGAAAAGAATAGGTCCGTGATAGTTTGCATGCGTATATAATAACGTACGAAAATGTAAGATATTGATGGTCATGGAGAATGGTAATTACGATCACCAGAAGTCTAAAATTCTTGGGTTTGTTTCTAATTGGTTTTCCTTTGCCAAGAGTTCCCAAGGCAAAATTTCTGCCATTGTATGCCTTGTGCTTATTCATTAGTCTTTTATGCCACAAAGTTAATTCTTATGCCACAAAGTTCATTCTTATGCTCATTGCAATCTTTGTTGCTTTTTAGAATTTTGTGTTTGTATTTAGTGGCGTCTTGCTTTGGTCACCCATGTGTTAATTGCGTGGACTTCTGGAAAATTGCTAACCAAACAAAAGAACTTTCCATGTGATAGATCTCCCCTTATATTTTTTTGCCATCAAGCGGAGTACTTCCCCTTTAGTCTGTATAACTTGTAAAAATAAGTCATTAACCTCCCTCTTGCACAACTTCATTAGATAAATATGTAATTCCTAAATTACTACATTTGCTTTTCTTTTCTAAAAAAAATGATATTTAAATTTTGGAAAGGACATAATTGTAAATCTTGATGTTTACGTACAAACAATTGAATATGAAGAGTAAATTCATTGTACGTAATGATGCATATAATTGTTGAAATAATTCATAGCAAATGTTACTGAACTACATATAAGTACAACTTTATGTTCATTGAATATATATATATGTGTATACATATCTTACATTGTATACTAAAATTTCAAAGGACATGAGGGTTTAGTTACACATTAGTTCACTACAACAATTTTAGTATTTAGCAACAGTTTTTTTAGTAATAAATAATTTTTTGTTGCTAAATGTTATTTTTACCAACAATATGTTATTTTTGTTATAATATTCTACTTAAGAATATTAAGTTTGTAGTAATTTCAAAAAAATTAATCAAAACAGTAACAATTTTTTTTTTTTTTTGTGTTTCAAAATATTACTTTTAACAACAAATAATAAATTTTTGTTGCAAAAAACATTGATTAATGTTATTATAACGACAAGTAATTAGCAGCAAAAGTTAAGGAATAAATGCTTTTTGTAGCTAAAGACCATTTTTACCTACAATATAATATGTTTTTACGAGTTTTTATAAGAAAATTCATTAAGAACAAAAAACGAGTTACTAACAAAAAAACCAAAAAACCAAAAAAAAGGAGTTCTGATCTCGTCTTTCTCTCTCGATTTGCAGGTAAGCTCCATTTCTCCTCGATCTCGTCTCGTCTCACCCTCTTTCGATCTGTAATGAATGGCATTGGCTGGCCGATTGAGATCCGCTTTCCCTCTCGTTCAAAAGACTCTCAGATCTAAAGTGGTCACTGCACTGAGATCCAGAGCTCAACAAATCTTCAAATGCCCTAGCTTTGAGGCACCCGAGGTACCACGTAAATTCTCTGTAATTCTCTGGTTATTGTTTAATTTGTTACTTGATCGGTGTTGTATATGACCGTCGTATTGATTCTTGAATCTCAAGCACAATTTCTGTGGACATGAATAATCGATTAATCGGTGGTTCCTTCTTTCTCATTTGGTCTAAAGATGTGATTTTGATCTGTGAATAATGAAAACTACAGTCTTCATTCAATGTTGTTGTTGTATAGATTATTACAAAATAGAACTTGTATAGTAACATTTGGTCTATATGTACATGTAGCTAAATAGCTAAATATGCATCGATCACAACTTGTCTTCAACAATTTATGTCACAACAGTAACCCATTATGGTAATGTTTCATCCTCATATCAGTTGTTCATTTTCTTTCTTGTTTCCATTATGTTTCATCCCTTGAATGTTTTTGAGTTCCATGGCAGTTGAAGATCACCTTGGTGTGTATTATCTTTTTCCCATGAATTTTGATTACAATTTTGATTTTTGACTGCAGATAGTCCTGTTATTGATGTTGTTTACATTGCCTTAAAAGAGGCTGAAGCTTGATCAACAGATATTTTACCATTATTGGAAGGTAGGTTCTTACATTAATTTCCTTTCTCCTCCTTTACTTATTTATTTGTTTATTTCGCTTCTTGCTTGCTAGTAGAGAAGAGGTTGTAATTAAAAAAGGTTATTATAAAAATAATCACAAACAGTAGATAATTGCTATATAAGTATCATTTTGATGGGTAACATGAAATTGTTTGTAGAGCTTATGCTATAGTTGGATAAGAGAAGGCGGTTACACATGGCTCTTGATGTGGTTAACACTACTTCAATTATTGACTTATTTCTCAACCACTCTAAATAACTTTGCCCATGCATACTAATTAAAATATGCATTGATCTCAGGCCAAGGCGATTAATTATCTTCATTAAGTCCGCCTATTGTTCATTAGGATCTTAAATCCCCAAATTTGCTGCTTGATAAGAATTGGACTGTAAAGGTACACTTTGATCAGGATATCTGTCCCAAAATTAGTTGTTAGTTCATCAACTTACTTCACCAAATAATTCATGCATGCAGGTATGTAAGTTCTTTCAACTCTTTTCTTGAGTTCATGGTACCCTGTAAAACTTCTATTATATATTTTTTATTGAGAGAAAAACCTATAGTCACTGACAAACTTGCAAAAGTAGTTTATAAGCTTATCCATTAGATTAATCTGGTTATTCTTATATTTCTATCTGTAAGATACTCCATTAGATTAATCTGGTTAGTCTTATATTTCTATCTGTAATATACTTCCCAAGATTGACCATAACCCCATTTAGGCAACTTGTACAACTTATGATTGGAATTACGAATTTGATTTGCCTCTAACCTGCTCTCAAAGATTGAATGAACAAAGTCTTTGGACGGGCTTTCCATCTTCTCAAGCAAACATGAACTTAACAACATACTTGTGATTTGAATTATGAATCAAATAAAAATAAAAATAATAAACTTAATAAGTTTAACAATCTGATTACAAATTTGAATTGCCTTGGTAAGGTAATAAATTAGTTGATCTTCTTCGCCCCCTTCCTTAACGAGACAAATTTAGCTATATTTTATTGCAACTGTGGAACCTAAGTAAGAAACAACATCTTAAATTTGGAAAAGAAATTTAAACGTGTATTACTCAGCAGCCAATGAAGTCAATATCAATTTAAACAAAGGGTATACCTAAAGAGACTTTAGCCAGTAACCAGTTTGCAATAGCAACTAAGTTTTCTTCTGAACTTTATTAATCTAATATTTCAATTGGGACATATTCCATGTAGGAAGAAGAGAGGTTGCCCAACGTTGAATGCTTTATGAACAAAAGATGCAGACTTGTTCTTGTTTTTTACCTCTTTTCTACTTTTCCATAGTTGATGGTTTATTTGTTTCACAACTTTATTCTCAAGGGTAAAGATCATTTGCATGAATAATTGAAGATAAACAAATTTCCATCTAATGGCATATGACTTGAGCCATGACTTATCCAAATATTTCCACGTCCTATAAGGCTGTACTCGGCAAATTTACCATTTAAACTCTGTACAGAACTTTAAAACTATATTCAAGGATTCTGATAAAGAAAAAAATGATGAAAAGGCATGAATTCAGGTGACCCCAAATGAGATTTCTAATGAATATTCTATCAGAAAGATTGTTGTAGCTGATGAGCTTAGCCACTGAAAAGGTCTCTACCCATTTATTATATGTGTATTATCTTCATGAACGTAGGGGTCATTGACTAATGTTGTTCAGTAATTCTGAAAACCAAACCAAACCTATCCTCATCAACCTACATGGAAGGCTAAACTTGGGCCACCAACTGTGATTAATATTGGGAAAAAACTTGGGCCATCAATTGTGAATTAATATTATAAATAATCCATAACTCTTTCATTAGATTCATAAAATATTATTGAAGTGTTGATTCTTCTTCCTCCAGATTTTTTGTGCCTTACTCTTGTTATCAACCCCCCAATCTCCCCTTGTTGATCATATTGCCTTTCTACAATAAATCAATGTGTAAAGGTGATGCAGAAGATTTGTTTGCAAACTACTGAATTATACAAACAGTGCTCCAATATGCTATTGATGAAGAATCAATTCCATGAGATCATCTTGTGTATCTTTTTCGTTATTGAGATCATTTACATACGTTTCTGACATCTAAAATTGTTTCCTCACTGGCTTGGTGAGGTAAGATTAGCTACAATGTTCCCATACAAAACTTGATTGCAGGTTTATAATATCTCTAACACCCACCACAAAATACATCTCCTATCTTATTATTTTAATGTTGCTTTCTAGAATAGACAGCTTTCCAAAACTTCACTTATTTTAGTGAATTTCACCTATTAGTTACGATTTTTTTAATGCTTTCATTTCTTATGAAGAGTTTATTTTAGTAATATTTTAACAACTAAAGTGTTCAAGACATGTTCCATATCTATGTCTTATCATAAAGTGTCCGACAAGGGTAAGTTAAAGTAAAAAGTCTGAGATAACATAGTTTAACCCCTGTAATTGTAGAAGCCCCATGCCCTTTTAACTTGGAAAAGGATGACTTTTTCATGCTTGAACGTAGCATTACAGTGTGTTTTCTGATTTGCCCAATCTTAGAAGGATTTTGTTGTATGCAGTTGGCTCGATAGCCTCTATTCTTCAGGGAAACAGATCCGTAGCCTAGGAAGCATATTTATGGCAGGCAACATTAGATTTTACCACTGTGAGTGAGAAAAAGAAGATTAATTTGTAAGCAAATCTAAAATCCTAAACCAACAAGTAATTTGTTCATGTCTCTATATATCAATATAATAAATATTTGATTAATTAAAGAGTTGTTTTTGCTTTAATTAATGTTATAAGTATACAGTGCCGCCCAATAATATCGGGGCCCAGGGCAAAGCAATAATTAGGGGGGCCCCAAAAATAAGGGTTAAATTAATTTATAATTAATTTATAATTTTTTAATTATATATATACATGGGCTTCTGAAAATAAGGGGCCCCAAGGGCGACAGGGGCCCAGGGCCGTCGCCCTTTGGGCCCTGCCTCGGGGCCGGCCCTGTAGGTATATACTACATATGGGTGCTAACTAATAGAGAAATGACAATAAAACTTACTTATCAGCAGCCTATGGTTTGTACTTTACACCAACAGACGAAGAACTCATGTCCTGTCTACAAATGAAGAGCACCAGGACATGAGTTGTGTGACAATTGTGTACCAGGACGAGGTTGGAGGACTTCAATTGAGATCAAAGCAAGGTCAATGGATGGACATATTTGTGTTACACTGATGAAATATGTGAATTCTGCAAGCTGGATTTTACAGATTTTTAAGTATTAGTAGTAGTTTAGAGGACATGGTTGCATTTTTCTATTGTAAAAGTAAAACTTATATGTTTTATTATTTTTATCAATATATAAATTATTACAAAAGAAATTTGTTTATTTTATAGCTTACTTTTTTATTTTTGAAGCAACTAAATAGCAACAAATATTATTGTTAATCACATAATTTAGCAACAAAAATTATTGTTGATAAAGTATACAATTTTGTTGTTAAAATTTTAATTTTGCAACAAATTAAATTATTGCTAAAATAAAGTTTTAGCAACGAAATAAATTGTGGTTGTAGATGCTTTTTAGCAACAAAATATTTTTGTTGCTAAATATGCTATTAGCAACGAATTAATTATTTGTTGTTAATTTATGACTGTCACGCAATATTAGCAACAAACATAATAACAAAAATTTTTTATTATTAAAAAGTTTTAGCAACAGAAAATTAGTGTTTAGCAACGAATATTTTCGTTGCTATATACTAAGTTTGTTGTAGTGGTTGCATTTTTCTATTGTTAATTAGTATATATTTATCGTTAACTTACTTGGTGCCAGTGTATACAACTTTCAATAAAAATACTAAGATTTGCATAGTTACTTCAAAGAACTTGGATACTCATGACTGTCGTTAATTATATTTTTTTATGATAGTTTTTAAACAAGCAAGAAGTATCCACTCCTCGGCAAAGCTAATTCCTCCCAAACTCAAGCGGTTTGGCTAACATTCAATAGATTTTCCTTTCCCAATAAAACTATATTTAAGTGGGTCACAAATTTAAGATGAGTCCCTCAATCCACCCTAAAGCTCACCTTTAGAAACCAGCCCTTGCCTGGTCTAATAACTTTTGAATAAGAAACTAACTCTTTGAGCTTGACAAAGACCCTATGGGAAAAAAAGACCTAATCCAATTTATAAGATAGCATGCTAAAGCTTATGGAGGCCTAGACAAAGTAGGCTCATGGGTGGCCCCAGTTAAGGGATAGGATTGTGATACTGCAAAAATATTTGGAAGATGAATTAAGAGAGACAAGTTGTACCTCAAGAAATTATGAATTAATCAATTAATTAATTAAGTATACACCTTAGAAGTAAAATTTTTATATGAAATAAGGAAAATAAAAAATATTGGGCTATATAGAATATAAAATGATAAAACGAGACATAATGTGTACGCATAAACAGATTTATATGCCATAAATATCTCAAAAACTTTCTAAAGACTCGTTAAATTTTATATAATCAATGTGAGCCCCACAAACACCCATGTGCACTCATGTGGTCCCACCAATGCCAAGTGTCATGGGATCCACAAGTTTAACTTTAGCTGGCCATGTGAACCTCTAAAATCACACCAAGTCCACATTGTGAAAAATTTGACATGAGGATATTTAAGGTTAGGGTAACTGCAACGATGCTCCATGGGTGCTGATCTGGCGCTTATGGAATGTCGTTGCCACTAGACGCCACATTATGGGGTGTCTATGTGACAAAACGGGCGCTGAGCACTCAGTGTAGATTGAGCGTTTAATGCCTTCTTTTTTGCTTTAAAGTCTGCTAAATGCACTGTAGACTTTTATTTTTTTATATATAGTTTAGAGATCTGCATTGTTTAATTTCTTTATTAGCTTTGTTTTTAAAGTTTTGAAACTCTTTTATGAGGAAATGATGTCTAGGAAAGGAAATTGAGTGTATTGCAGGGTACAAGTTGAAAAACAAAGGAAAAATACATTATATGAAGGCAAAAAGAAGAAGAAATCATGAAGAAGTGCCAAGAGACCACGGTCAAATAACTAAAGATCACGGTAGCAGAAGACGAACAATACGTGAAAAAAAAACCCACTGGTTATCGCGGTCGGTAATCTAGTAACCGCAATAACCAGAATGTGGTTTGTGAGAAAAAAGCATGGACTGCGGTGGACAGAATAGAAGATTCCAGTTTTTATTAGAGGACATCACTGATCGTGGTCAGTGATCTCGGTCACTCGAGTGATTATTGGAATTTTTATATTTTTTAGGGCTTTTTTTAGTGCGGGACTATAAATAGGAAAGGTTATTAGAGCCTATAATACCTAATTCGAAAAGGAATCACTTGTAACGGCTGTGAAGAGCAAAAACCTGTATTCCAATTAGGAATTGAAGATTATTCTCAATCTTGAGTATGATTTACTTCTTTGATTATAGTTTAATGTTTTCTATTAAATTCATGTCAAGCTAATCAGTTTTTCTTTATCTGGGATGTGATGTTCAATGCATGATAGGTGATATCTAGTTGCAGTTATTGAATTAGAGACATTATTTCAATTGCTTTGGCTTAATGCATCGTGTTTACTGGCCATAGACATGATGAACTCAATACCTTAGATTAACTCGTGAAAGAGGTCTAAAGTGTAGATATCGCAGTGTGGACTTAGATTAGTTGATTGATCAAGAAGTTATTAATTGATTTAAGGAGTTGCATAGGGATTTTTGCATACACAACATCGGAAGAGGGTTTTATAAAATAAATCCAGTTAATATTGAAGCACCTTGGGAGAGGGTTTTCAATTACAGATGCGAAAAATCACAAGTGTAGAAAATTCATAACCAAAACCAAGAATCACAGGTCATGCAGCAGCATTCATTATCTTAGACACCCATTACATATAAAATTCTAAGGACAAAATTATTACTTCAATTAGAAGAGCTTTTAGTTAAGAGTTTAATTTAATCGCATTAATTGGAGTCTTGATAAAACGCAAATCAGTAGTAAATTGAGATTTGAGATCACTAATCAAACTATTTTCTCTGAGGACGACATCCAGTCTCATCGATTAATTCTCAAGCGAACCTATACACTTGCAAGTTGTGCAACAACTATAATTTAAAATATTTATTTGTTAAATTAATTGAAAACTTATAGTATATCATATATTAAATTTATTTATTTATTAAAACTAATTATTTGTTATATATATATATAATTTTTAAAAATTAAAATATGTATATTTTTAATTTATAAAATAAAAATAAAAATAAATTAATTTTAAATTAATTTTTTAAAATAAAAAATAATTCAAAGAATGTGAATAATAGGTGTTTATTAAATAATATATAATATATAAATAAAATATTGTAATTAGTGTATTTAATAAATTGATGTGATCATAGTATTTATAAAATATAATATAATAAATTTGTAGCATTGTGAATGAAAATTTAATGAGTTGATGATGTAAATGATAGAGTTAATAACGTGAAGAGTTTATTAAACTCTTGCATTGAGCATAGCCTTATAGACACCTAACCACATGGCCACAACTAGGTAAATATATAAGATTATGCCACATGGACAGCTATGATGATGACATGTGGACATAAGCACACACGTCTAATTAGGTGGACAGATCACATTACAGCATACGCTAGGGATTTTGTGTAAAATGTGTGCAAGAATCAGTTAACAAATGTCATGCAATAATGCAAACAGTTATCAATTCATGTGCACAAGATTGGAGGTGTAATAATATTGCGAAAAGTGCCCATTGAAGATTATGACATGTGAATAATCCAAATAATTAAATTTGAACCAACAAAAACCAACCACATGTGCATATATGTGCCCAAATAAAATGGCCAAGATGGTGCCATGTGTACGCCTAAGAAGACGTCACATATACAAATCAATGTGAACATGAGTGGACCAATAAAATCCTGCTCCGATGTGTACACTTAAGGAGACACAACCTCTACAAATCCATGTGAGCATCCATGGACCAATAAAATCTTGCCAAGAATCTTATAAAGTACATATCACACGTGGAGAAGGAACATTCTCCACTAATTGGGGATGTCATCGAATAACTAGAAATTGAAAGTTCAACTTTTAAATTTGAAAATTGTACTTGTCACATGTGTTCAAACTACTTATCACAAAAAGGATTCCCTCATCTTAGGGATGCCCCATGTGGTGATTTGGGTGAATAAACCAAGACTAAATTAAGGTTAAATGAAATATTTCAAATTCCCATTCAAATGAGCCCACAAATTTTCTCCCAAATTTTTGCTTAATTAAAAATTCAATCTTTGAGAAGGTGGGTGAGGATGTCCTCATTTGTGCACCATTTCATCTCATTCAACCATCTTCAACTTAAGAGAATAGCACGATTGAAGAATAAACACTAGCACACTTCGAACTCTATTTCTTATCTCAAAAGATGTCCTAAGTGTAGACATATCTCTTGCACTTTTCATTCTCTAATTCCAACCAAAAACGTTCCAAAATACATCAAATCTAGGGTTTCTGTCCCAAGGACACCATTTGCAAGCCTTTAAAGAAAACCAATCCAGTCTTCGCTACACCAACAGGGCATTTAGCAACAAGATTTTTAGCAATAAATATTTTTTTTACTGCTAAATATCATTTTTAGCAATGACATAATTATTTTTATTGTTGTAGGTATGAAATAAAATTTTAATCAGAATAAAAGTAAAATTTTTATTGTTGTAGGTATGATAACGTTCCTCACCATACCTCTCCGACAGTCGATTGTTGCCCTCGCCAAGAACATCAATGTTTGGTAAGACACTGCCACCCTAACTCCTCTTCTAGCCTTCATCGTCGACTCGTTTTTTTAGTCACTACCGCACTCTAGTTTGGTAATCAGTGAGTTTTTCTTGTTTCAACTTGTTTTCTGAGACTGAGTTAGATTATGCTTGTGAAAATGGTGAGTAGTAATCGATGATGAAGGTGCGGCTGCTACTAATGTAGATTTCATAGCTTTGCACTTCATAATACACTTGATTTCAACTTCTATTGGATCGTCCTTTATCTGTTTGATGAAATGCATATATGTGATGCATTGCTTTGTGTGGTCCATGACAAGTCGAATCTCTTCACATCGATAACAGATCATCTCTTTCGTTGGATTGTCTATTGGATATGCATGGGTTTCATGCATTTTTCATCTTCAACTAAGGGCTTCTTCTGGCTTTTTTTTGGAGTATCATCTCTTTCTCTTTTCTCTCTTACACGCACTCGCAACAGAAAATCATCTCGAGAACTCATTTTCCATGCGACTAGTAGGCACTGTATCAGAAAGTTGCTAAAAGTAGTGTTCATGAGTCTCTATTTGGTTCTTGGAAACCCAAGGTTTCTATTTCATTTTTAATTTGGTTTTGCAATGTTTGTTATACTTTGCATCGGTTTCTAAGGCATTATTATTATAATTTTGTGTTTCATTGAAATTCTGATCAGCTTGGAGGATCCATCGATGTGAAGACATGATGGTAACTGTGGTAAACGAACTTGAAAACCAGCTTGTAGAAGCTGGAAACTGACTTCTCAACCCTCCGTTCTCTGTCGAAGAGCTCTTATCTCTTCTAGATGTAAGCGCTATCTGTTTCTGCCATTTGACTAGGGTTTTTTATCTCTTTGTAATACACTTGATTTTAACATGCATAGATCGGTATTATGGACTATAAATGACTTTTCTACATATGCTAACTTTGTGGGTGGAGTACAAAGGGATCACTTAGCTTTTGGGATGTAATAGGTCTATAAATTGTCCATTTCATTGGGAAACTATTGCAGTAGCTAAGAGTCATGTGGAATGTAGAATTTTTGCTACTTGCTGGTGCATGTTCCTAAGAGTTCAATAACTAGAGAAAACTAAAATAAGTAATCATTTCTAAAGATTAGTTGGTACGATGATTATTTTACCTTGTTTTATGTTCTTTTATTTTCTAGAGTATGTGTTAATGATTAATAATGTCTTTTGAATGATAAAACTATAAAAGAAAATTTGTTGATTCTGTACTTTAATATTCTTATGTGTTGTATGTTTAATTTTAATTTCTCTTTAATCTGGTTTACAAAGAAATTTGTGTGCTTGTGGACAGTGAATTTCAACTCATTCATGAGTTATGCTTATATGTACTATCAGCATCACAGAGGACTGAGCTTGTACTTGCTATACTATCAATCTTGCATGCATTTTTCTCATGTATTCCTCTAGGCTATATTTTTTAATCTCCACTGGTTTGTTCTCAGTTCTATATATTTACTTTGCATAATTGGTGTTTTGATGGTAATACTATCACTATTTTGGGGCAGAGTGGCAAATCATTAAGTGATACATTTTCCTAATTCTACTTGCTGTTGGAAACACTTCTAAATTTCTTCCTAGTTGTATCCTATAGGAATCTTACTCTACAATGCTTAACAGAGGTAGTCACATGTTCTTTACTGTCCGTTCGAGTAGTCATATTGCATGTTCTATGCTTGATGTATAGCATTTGTGGCTTGATGATCCATCTTTTCTATATTTTCTCTTAGATCATTCATATCTATTTTTTTCCAAGTGCCAACAAATCTTATCTTGTGGTTTTCCTATGTGGTTGCTCATCAATTTGGAGACTTCTATGATATGCAGTATGTTAAAATGTTTATGTCTTCATGGTGCGATTACAGTTATTTGTGGTTGGCCTCATTTCATATGGCTTCTGCTTACAACTTATAGCTTTAGTTAATTGACTCAAAGTATATCTCTTGAGAATCTTTTGCAAAGGACTCATTTTGAAACTTTTTTTCAATGAATTTCCTTTGTGATAATCGAAGTGTCTGGTGAAGTATTTTTAAAAATAAATGTTCAATTTAAAATGACATCTTTATTTCTTTTTCTTTGTTTATCTCTTATAACTACTCATAAGCATTTATTTGATTGATTGCACTTTAAATAGCATCACAAAAGCAGAAAATGATAGAAATGGTTGGTGAGATCTAACTTTTTTGAAGTTGCTTTTAACAACTTCCTCCCCCCAGTCCCTTTTTTTAAATTTTTTTAAGTTGAATGTAGTTTCCCTAAGGTGTTATCGCTTTTGCTCGAAATAAGCCAAAATTACTTCCAATGGTCCAAACTTTAACTAATGAGATCATTGGACAACATTTAGTCATTGTTGTTTTCCCTATTTGATTGAATGAACATTGATTTTTGGATTATTATTGATATTTTCTAGACCATTCTTCTACCTGGAACAAATATTCCTGATGTTGTTGCCCATGGTTCAAGTGAAGAATAGGTAAGCTTTTCCTCCTAATTTAATTTTGAATTTATAAGTTTCAGACATCTTCTTATTAAATACTTTATGATGTGATCTTTCACCTCAAACAAGATACCTATAATAATGATTATAATTTGTATGGTCATGACGGCCATACAAGTTTAGTAAAAATTTTTAATTAGTATTATTATTAAACATTATAATAATGATTATACATAATAACACACATATCAGTGATGAAAGAGGCGGGATGAATGGCTTGCCATAAGAAGTTATATGTTGATATATTTCCAACAAAGTTTTTGCAAGAGTTGTATATCTATGGCATTGAATTTGTCATTTGGTGAAGTTTGTAGTAATTGTTCAAATCGTGCCTACTAACTTGACAAATAAGATGCTTTCTCATAATCAAGCCCATCAAAAGACAACTTTGCCTATTGAAATTTTTTTTTTTTTTTGTAAGTTTCTGTCACATGTATGGGAAGCATAATTTTTTCTTTTTTATTTGAGAAGATGAAGAAAATTGTTGATTTTAGGTTGGTGCTATATTCTTCTGATGACTTTACTCTGTTAATGCATCCAAATTTATATGGGTCTGCTTTATGTAAATGCATGATATGCTTTAAATCTGATTGGAATAAGGTCTGTTTTGTAAATTTGAGTTTTCAGTTACTATTTACATTAGTGACCAAGCCTGCAAGTTCTCTAGTGGAGTGTAACTTTCTCCGTTACTTATTGTGTTGCATTTGTCAAGTTTTATAAGTAGGGTCATGGTCGCATTTCAATTATGTGCGGAATATGAGTAAGTGGCTCTATTTTATTCAGGAACCTATAATTTAATGTATTTTCTTTCCTTGGCCTTTTCATAACAAGTGCAAGAAACACACCTATTAGTGTTTCTTGCACTGCAAAACTAACTTTTTGTGACTAGGGAATTTGGAAGATATCTGTCTAATGTTGTTGTCCTCAAGGTTCCTAGTGGAAAAGTATAGCATGTGGAGTTAAGAAAGCGAATGGAGGGATCTTTCTAAGTAATGGCTAGCAAAAATTCAAAGAATACCATTCAATATCTACTAGGCATTTCTTAGTTTTCAAATACGATGAAAATTCTCATTTCTATGTTCTAATATTTGATATGAGTGGTTCTAAGATAACTTATGATAATCTTACTCTCAAAATTTCTAAAGATTAGAAATCTCTCACAATACAACAACTGCCAAAAATAGATGAACTCTTTGAAATTGTTAGGTACTACTACTACTGTAGATAAGTTTTCTTGCATTTCTTTTTTTCTTTCATCATTTTCAGTTGATAGAGCTTAGATTGATCAATTGTTTCGCTCACCCAGCAACACAACAATGTAATGTGTACATGCCAATATACAACAGACACTCATTCACAAAGATTAATATCAAGACAAGGCAGTTTTTGAAAGCTAAAGAGCGAAATAAAGCAATTCAAGCTGCGCGATCTTTGAAAGCTGCACATCCCTCTTTCATAGTTGTTATGCAACCATCATACGTGAATCATTGTTACTCGGTAACTTTGTTTTTTGGGCCACTTAATTTCTTCATTAGCCTTGTCATAAGAATTAGAAAACATGCCAGTTACACAGTTTTGGTATTTTTTTTCAACTGCTAGATGTTTATCACGTGTTGAAAATCTTCAAGAGGTACTGGATGGGAAAAAACCCATATGTGGCCTATAAGTTTGATATAAGTGTCGGGACCCCTTCCCTAGGATGAAGGGCGAACCAACCGGCACAGTGTTCCAACAAACCCGCTCCCAAGCCGAGCTTGCCAAGACACTGTTAAGCCTCAACATACAACACCACATCACACACTATCAAAGTAATCATAAGTAATGCAGAAGAGATCTAACATATGAACACCAATAAGAACTTCATATTTCCAAAATGGGTCATTACACATGTGTAGTAACGGGAGAGACTATTCATTATATACAGACTATCCTCACCCCTATACGTGGTTCTACCTCTCAAAACCTAATAACAGAAAGGAAAATACAAGAAGTCCTACCCAAAAGAGTAAGAGAGGGCAGTCCTACGCGATGACCACTCCCTTGCCCTTATCTGCGGCTGAAGAACCTGAAATGTTAGAGTAG
>JAJIYU010008784.1:0-17672 GCA_030144865.1 Tinospora cordifolia | reverse complement strand
TACCAATGACAAATATATATATGTGTTTATATTTAAATATATACATATATGTATTTTAAACTCAAATTTCAATTATTACGTCACTAAAATTTTCGGTATTATAATTATTACGTCATTAAAATTTTAGGTACTACACTAACGATTTCTTTTACATAGATTTCTCCTAGCTTACTGACTTGGTTTGTGGATCTGATTAGCAAGAAGTGAACCACTTTGGTGAGACGATCCACTATCACCCAACGGTATCTTCTCCTCTTTGGTTTTTGGGTAAACCACTAATGAAGTCCATGGCAATGTTATCCCACTTCCATTCAGGGATTGGGAGTGGTTGTAACATTCCAGAGGGTTTCCGGGGTTCTACTTTTACTTGTTGACATGTTAAGCACTTAGAGACATATTTGGCTATGTCGCTTTTCATTCCTCTCCACCAGTAGATTTTCGTGAGGTTCTGGTACATCTTATCCCCGCTTGGGTGCATGGTATACTTAGTCTGATGAGCTTCATCAAGTATAATTTGCTTGTTCTATCCCTGTTGAAGTACATATATCCTTTTTCCGAGTCTTAGGATATGTTCAACGTCTAACCTAAAATCAGCATGCTTTTCTTGTGTAACTCCTTCAATTAGTTGAGCGAGCCACTTGTCTTGCCTCTGTTCATCCCTGATTTGATGTAATAGGTCCGGTTGGCAAGACATATTGTAAAGATAGGCTTATTTCTTGTTAAGGTTTACACCCAACGTAAAATCTTCGATCAACTGATACATCTGGCCTTTCTCTTTCTCCTGTTTGTTGAACTTCCTACTCAAGGCATCAGCCACTACATTGGCCTTCCCCAGATGGTAGTGTAGTTGAAAATCATAGTCTTTCAAGAACTTCATCCATCTCTGTTGCCTGAGGTTCAACTCCTTCTGGGTGTAGATGTACTTCCAGCTCATGCGATCTGAAAACAGATCAAATTTCTCACCATAAAGGTAATGTCTCCAAATCTTCAGGGCAAACACAATGGCCGCTAATTCTTGGTCGTAAGTAGGGTAATTCCTCTCATGGACCTTCAGTTGTCGCAAAACATAAGTGACTACTTGTCTTTCCTGCATCAACACTGCTCCAAGTCTACTCAGCGAAGCATACATCAGTATAGAGTGTGTAAGTAACACCAGGAGTTGGGGTGACTAGAATATGAGCTATAGTCAATCTTGTCTTCAGTTTTTGGAATGACCATTCACATTTCTCATCCCACTGGAACTTAGCTCCTTTTCTGGTCAACTTAGTTATAGGTTCTGCCAACTTGGAAAAGTCCTTAATGAACCTTCTGTAGTAGCCTGCCAAGCCCAAGAAACTTCTAATTTCTGTTACCGTCTTGGTTGCTTCCAATTCATGACCGCTTCCGCTTTCTCTGGATCTACCGAGATGCCTTCTGTTGACACTATGTGGCCAAAGAACTTGACCGTCCTCATCCAGAACTTGCACTTATTGAATTTAGCATATAGTTGGTTTCTTCTGAGGGTTTCTAGCATGATCCTCAAGTGTTCTAAGTGCTCAGCTTTTGACTTAGAGTAGATTAGGATAACATCCACGAATACTACTACAAAATGGTCAAGGTATTGTTTAAACACTCGGTTCATCAAATCCATGAAGGCCATCGGGGCATTGGTCAAACCAAAGGGCATCACGATGAACTCGAAGTGTCCATCTCTTTTTCTAAAGGCCGTTTTGTAAATGTCAGACTCTCGAATCCTCAGTTGATGGTATCATGACCTAAGATCAATTTTAGAGAAATGTGTGGCTCCTCGTAATTGATTGAATAGGTCATCAATCCTTGGTAAAAGATATTTATTCTTTACTGTAGCTTGATTCAACTTCCGGTAGTCGACACATAGTCGCAAGGAACCATCTTTCTTTTTCACGAATAGTGCTGGGGCTCCCCAAGGTGATTCACTTGGCCTGATGAAACCTTTTTCCCTGAGCACGTCCAGTTGAGTTTTCAGCTCAATTAGTTCAACTGGCACCATTTTATAAGGAGGTATGGCTATAGGGTTGGTTCTAGGGTGAAGTTCAATCTTGAACTCTAACTCTCTAGCTGGTGGTAGTCCAGGTAAGTCATTTGGGAACACATCTTCATACTCACTGACTACAGTTAGGTCGTGAATATTCTTCAAGTCAATAGGTTCTTCTTTAGAGAGTTCCTCGAACTCATCCGTCTACTTCAAACAATTCAGCAAGGCTAGGGTTGGACTCCTTGGTAGTCTCTACATATTCCCATTGATTTTAAAGATCTCTCCAGAAGGTAATGTTATGGTTACCCATTTCGTAAGACAATCTATCTGGGTCTGGTATTGGTCTAACCAATCCATCCCCAATATTACATCATAACCATAAAAAGGTAGGGTATATAGGTGGACTGTTAAAACTTTATCCCCAAAACTAAGGTCGCAACTACATATCTTTTTTGAAGTCACAATGGTCCCTATTGGTGTGGACACATTCAAAGTCACAGGCATTGTTTTTGTCACAAGTTGTAACCTATAAGCTAGTTTTTCAGAGATAAAAGATTTTGAGGCACCCGAGTCAAACAACAGTCTCATAGCAACATTAAACAATAGGAACGTACCTTCTACTACTAGGGCTTGGTCTTCCTGGGTCTCAACCGCAAACATTTTGGCCTGGTTCTAACCACGGCCCTAGTTTTGCCCTTGATTGGCATTCTAATTTTGTCTAGCTTGAGGACGCCCAGTCTAACTTCCCTCCTAAGTATTCTGTTGTTGCTACTGGGAAGCCTGAGCTGGTGCAATTCGGCAATTTTTATCCAAATGACCCTTCTGTTTGCATACGAAACACAATCCCAGCCTCTTAGTTTCTTCCCTTGACTCGTATTTGTTCTGCCCCTGTTTTTGTGGAGCTTACCACTTTTGTTTTTCTTTTGGGTCCCTTGTTGGTCCTTTCTATTTTCGTTCCGCTTATTTTTTCCTCTCAACCTTTGTTCTAGGTTGAGCTCTTGTTCCAGGATTAAAACCCGTTCTACAACTTCTTTGTAGGTTCGAAGGCCTAATGTCATGATAACTTTTCGGATCTCGATCTTGAAACCCTTTGCAAATCTGTTGGCTTTCATCCTCTCTTCTTGGATTAGCTCCTTAGAAAATTTGGCTAGTTTAGTAAACTTCCTCTGGTATTCAGTTATTGTGATATCCCTCTGGTTGAGTCTCATGAAGTTTTCTTGCAGCTTTCTGAGAGTTGCCTCCGGGAAGAACTTGTCGTAAAATTTTTCTCTGAAGTCTCCCCAAGTTGTGGTCTCAACATCAGTGTTGGGATCCATCTACATTATCCTCCACCATCCATGGGCTGGTCCTTTGAAATGGTGTGTGGCTAGTGTTATTTGTCTTGAACCCATCACCTTCAGCACATTTAGTAACTCCTCCATCTCTTGGTACTAGTGATCAGCAGAGATGCAGTCAGTAGTTCCATCGAATGAGGGAGGGTGAAGCTTTTGCAAATCCAGCAGCATCTTCTTCTGTTTTACATCTTCCAGGTTCTCTAGATTCCTTTGACGTTCCTGGGGTATTGGTGCTGGGACTTGGACTGGAATAGGTTTAGGTGCTTGAGGGTGAGGAGCCACCTGACAAATTATCTGTGGAAGTGTCCTTCTTAGTTGATCTAGTACCCTCTATGACATTTCATTCATCATGGCTTCCATTCGTGCCTCCATCCCAGCAGGCAGTTATTTCTCTCGTTGTTCAGTCTCCTCAGAGGTGGTGGATCGAGTTACGTACCTCCTAACTCCAGCCATTTACTTGTAAATTGAGCAGAGTGTCAGTATGTGTCAAATATTCATACTATCATGGCTCTAGATTCATGTTTCTAGGTCCTTGATTTGTTCAGTGGACTAAAGTCTTTCTTCTAGGTTCTTTTCATGCATATTAGGTACAGGATTTGGTTTTAAAGCAAATAAACATTACAACATGCATATCATACAATCATACAATCAAGCTAGTAGAGCAAGGTTCCAAGCTTCCACCTAAGCTTTCAGGTTCAAGTGTCCCATACCACTCTACCCCTTCCACTTAGGCTTTCACTCAGAACAGAGCCGCACCCAAACAATTTTGCAAATTGCTCGATAGCTAAGGTTCCCGAGCCCACTATACTCAACCGTCTCATACCAGCAAGCATAGAGAAACCCATTCTGCCAGAGTTACCGATCATTCACCACACATGGTCTATCATTTTTCGAGTCTAGGCTTCCTCCATAACCCCGAATTCCTATGCACTATGTCCTAGAGTTTTATGGTTTTGATCCATTGTGCTACCCATGGCTACACCCGTTTTTACCTAAGGTCTTTTATCTGAACCTAGGGTTCAGTTCTGGTTGACTTACAACCTCTGTCTAGTCAAGATAACACCTTTGACATCTTTTTCGACTTCTAATCAATTCCTTGCGCTAATTTCCAACCTTCTTATTTTCTTTAATAGAAAGTAAGGGTGTTCTTCAACTCAAACCAATGTTGTGAACTGGTGGGACAACCTCCAGATCGGACGACGAGACCGAAGTTTGCTTAGCAACCGCGCTTTCTAGGGCAGGATAACCCACCTCCCTGTCAATGTTTAACTTTACTCGCGACAAGGCTTACCCACTATCAGCTCAACTTGTAGTCTTTGTATCCAAACAAAATATTTCAAAACATATATTTCCTTTTTTGAAAACACTTTCTAAAACATTCTTCAATTTCAAAAATAGAAGGTAAGGCATTCTAAATTCAACTCAATTCAAGGTGAAACCCTAAGTTTGAGTTTCTAATTCTAGTCAAATAGCCACTGATTGATTTTCTAATTCTAGCCCAGTGTTTCTAATAACTGAGCTCTGATACCATGTTTGGTATCAGAGGAAACTTTTTGTTCTTGGCCCAACAACTAATGCCTAGGCCCTGATACCACGCTTGGTATCAGAGGAAACTTTCTGTTCTTGACCCAACAACTAATGCCTAGGCTCTGATGTTACCTTTGTAACACCGCAACCCCCGTATCTTTAAGCATTAGACATAACCACCATTTTCTTGACAGTGGACTTAAGCAACTGGTGGGTCGGACCAGTGTTACTTTACAAGTGACACACACTTGTTCTTCTCTTTTTCAATATCTCGTGCCTTTGTATAAAAATTCAAGAATACAAAATTTTCACTTTAATAAAATCAAGGCAAATTAAAAGAGATAAAAAAATTCAAACTATTTTATTCATTATAAAAAAATTGAAAGTACAAAACTTTTCAAAAAAACTAATTATTACAGCGAAAAACTTCAAAATACTTTTCAGTAGAAAATATTTAAACTTCGGGCAGCATGCCCTTAAAAATTCTAAAATAATAAGGTAAAAACTTTCTAAGAACTATCCATGTTCAACTACTTCATAGGTTTCACGTTCTTGAAAAAAATAAGAAAAGAATGAGTGAGCTCATAGCCTAATGGATACTTTTCAAACAACCATATTTCATATTCAAACTCATAACACAATCATAATTCAAACACTTGCAATCATTAGGCGTTTCAAATAATAATTTGTTTAAATCGAGTCTCAAACCAAAAAGTCCTTTAATCTCTTGATGCTCTTAACCAAGTAAATGGGGTCTACTCGACATCAACTTGTTATGGCACGTGTCGGCATCAACCTGTTACACGTGGTGATTCACAAGGTACTGTGGTACACGACCCTCAAGTACTTAGGTCCAAAAACTATATGACCTAACTCATATGAAAAGAACATCCATAGCGTCTCCTTGACCACTATGATGGTACGTGGTTATTATCACCATCGTCTCAGCTTAACTCTCATATTATGATCTCATAAAACAAATTTCGGAATATGAAATGAAACTAACATTCATAATTGTAACAATCCAAAATTTTGCGAACTCGTTACGCTGCGAAGCAATATAAAAATTGACAACGACTGATTGAAATTTTATTCGAACAAAATGATATCAGTTTAGATTATTTCATTTTATACAAAATTATGTTTATGGTGAATGAGGAGTAACGCCAAAATGCTTGTGGGTGATGAAAATCTTGTTGCGAATAAAGTTTAAAAAAATAAAATAAAATAAAATAAAATAAAAGTAATAAATAAAATAATAATAATAATAGTAATAATAATAATAATAATAATAATAATAATAATAATAATAATAATAAATAAAATATACATTTTGAAAATTATATGATAAAACAAAATTGAGAAATTGGTAATTTAAAGAAATTCAAATCAAATATATTCATTGATCATATCATAAGATGCTAAAGTAACAAAGAGAAAAAGAAAAATATATAGGGATATAATTAAGAAAAAATTAAATAAATGAAATTGTAAGTATATTTTTATGAAATGAACCTAGAAAAAAAAAAAGAAGAAATCAAATTAAAGGATGAAATTGGCGGAGTCCAGCGGGGGAGGCCGAAAATTTCACACCAGATAAATCTGGTTTCTTCGAACTGGGTCGGTAAGTGATAGATCGGGAACATTCAAGCTAAAGTGTTGGCGGTGATTCGGAGAAGTTCGAGAACAGTCTCCGTCGTCTATAAAAGAAGAAGACGGTCGGACAAATGGAGCTGCCTGGTTATTGGTTACTGGTCACAACCGGAGTTGCAGGGAGTGAGGAAGAAGAAGAAGCAGCTGCAACATTGAAGAAGAAGAGGAACGCTGCTGCAACGATTAAGGAGGAAGAAGAAGAAGACGACTAGAAGAAAGGAAATGGCGGACAGTGCAGCGGCGGACTGAACACTGTGAGCAGAGAGTCGAATTCTGGGTAGGGAGATCGAAACAGAGCCATGAAACAAGAACAGAGGAAGATGAATGGAAGCTGTTGAAGTTTGCTGCAACCGTTGAATGAAGAAGAAAAATGCAGCAAGCTGGTTCTTGCTATGGTTGGGACAGAGCACGATCGGCGGGGAGCATTGGTATTAGAAGCTAGAGGCCGGGCTGCTGCTGTTGGAAAACGACAGGAAGAAGAAGACGCAGTGGAGCTGAGAACATCAATTGGATAGCAGAACTCAGGTCTGTAAATTGAAACAGAGCACGGCGCAGGGGAGTCGAAGGTGAACTGCTGGAATTGGAAGTTGAGCTAGAGCACGACCTGCAAGGAATTTCAGCGTTGGAAGAGAGGGGCTCGGCTGCTGTTCACAGATTGTGTTTGAACTAATAACCAGGTTAGTGACTTAATATACTTTAATGACTCAAATTGAGTATGATTAGCTGATAAATTAGGACATAAGGAAGTATGAACTAATACTATCACCAGATAATTTAGAACAATTTAGGTATTTAATTAAACATCAATTAGAAGTAAGATTTAGAAAATACTAGATCAATTAATAAGGGTATTTCAATAATCTAAAGTTAAGCAAGAAAAAAAA
This sequence comes from Tinospora cordifolia, assembly GCA_030144865.1. Classification (NCBI taxonomy): domain Eukaryota; kingdom Viridiplantae; phylum Streptophyta; class Magnoliopsida; order Ranunculales; family Menispermaceae; genus Tinospora; species Tinospora cordifolia. The sequence continues at coordinate 10,281 of JAJIYU010008784.1, read as the reverse complement.
TTACAAACATTTTTAATTGACATAATTTCAGTATGTTTATACAAAGATGAGACTATAGTGGGATTTATCATTATAACTTGAATTAGAATCAAAGCTAATGCAAATAAATTGATATGCATTGGTTAGAATAATAAAGTTTTATGATGACAAAATATTAAGATTTGGAGAACAAAAATTAACTAATGTGTCTTCATGTATTTAAATATTTAAATTAAGTAGTTAAAGAAATTAAAAAGCATGTATTCAAGTACTCAATTATTTAAGTAGATAAATATTTAAATTAGAAAAATAAATAAATAATAATTATTCGAATTAGCACTATAAGTAATCTCAATAAAATTTTCAGGAGTAGCATAAGACTAAGATTTTCACATCCGAATAAGACTAAAGATTTGACAAATAGAAGTCTTATTTTGTTCGTAATTATTCCGCAAATAATTTGACTATAATAAAAAGAATGAGAAACTATAGTGTTAAGGACACAAAAGATTCCCAAAAATGTGTCTAATTCCTCGTGAAAACTAGTAGTAGGAAATAATAAGAATTATTAATTGAGAAAACGTTACGCTATAGTTATTTTGCAGATAAAAAGCTCTAGGACGATGGTAGCGACAAAGGAGTAGGAAATCGCCAAGAACTCAAGTGGGCGTGATTTTCTCTCTCATGTATTATGCGGATTTAAAATTCAAGACATTTGTTTGAATAGGTTCTAGGTTGTTAATGTTTTTGAAAAAGATTAATTTGAATTGTTGGTACTGTTGAATGACGTGTGATGATTAGTTTCTTGATCTTGGCATGCTTGTATATGAAATTATGCTTTTCGATTTTATTGTTTGATCTATTATCGTACTCTGTTAATGTCTAGCATTAGTAAATTTGTCTTTGCTATGATATGAATGATGCCTTGGTGTGATTGAAGTAACTTTATAAAACTAAAAGAAGATGAAGTTTATTAAGAATCCACGTACCGGTGCGATCGTGGAGCCGAAATGGCGGATCGTAGGTATTCCCACCCTGGAGCTGCCTATGATAGCTCGAAGTGTTTGGGAGACGATACGACGTTGCGATAAGTACTCTCTTTTGGACTGTGATACCGAGACATGACTAATTTTAGATGGTATCGATACCTGATGCCTCTATGATTACGATTAGATAGGATCACGGGGAATACTGAGAGGGATCTCAACCCTCTTCTAGTCTTGACTTCAACCGAAACTAAATAAATGTTTGAAACGCCTAATGATTGAAAGTGTTTGTAATGTTTTGGATTGGATCTGTATAATGCATGTGATGTGTAGGATTGATCCACTGAGCTTTCAAGCTCACTCTCATCTCTATCTTTCAGGTTCACATGAACTTAGAAGGTTGTAGTCTACATCGGAAGACTCACACTTTGGTTGGACACCTCACGGGGAGGTCGTTCGGGATAGGTGACTTGAAGATTAAGTTTTATGTATTTTACTGAGATGTTTTTATGTAATCTCATTGGTTTTAACTTAACCGTTTTATCTTTAAATGACTTTATTTGTTTAATGATTTTTGGTTTGAATGAACATTTTTAAGTATTTTCGCTGCATCAATTATACATTGTTTGTGAAATTCAATGAATACGTAGGGAACTGATTTTGATCCTTGATTTGTTTTAAAGTACATACACAGACATTAACTTGAGAATGAACTGTTATAAACTTGATTTTGAAGGAAAAGATTTTAACAGAACGAAACGTTATAAGTAGCATCTCAATTTTCGTCGGACGACGATCCACATATGCGATAGCAAGTGGACGGAGGTCCGGTTGAAAATTGAGGTGTTACAATAATATATACAATCAATTTATGAAACACTCATAAAACATGCTTCATACTCTAATTTAAAAGCCTAAGCATGATACTAACATGACATGGATGATATAATTGCTTAAACATGAATCAAAACTGAAAAACTGAAATAAACTTTTAAAATTCTGAAACTGAAATTGAAAATCTTTGATTTCAGTGAAAAACACACAAATAATGAGCATGCCATAAATTTAAATAAGAACAAAAGGGTGTTCTAGAAATAACTTCCCCCTTGTGATGCTTTCTTCAGAAATTTTTGCAGCAATTCCCCCACGTACTAGTGCCAATGAAGATCACCCAAATTAATTCCCCAACCCAAGGGAAAAATTTTTCACACACAAGAGAGAGGAAAGAAAAGTGAGAAGAGGTGCCAAGAAGAGGGCTTAGAGAAAATAAGAGGAAATTTCAACTTTTATTTTTGAAATGAGGGAAGTGAGAGCCTAAGGGGGGTTTATATAGATTTTCAAAGGGGAAAAAATAGAAACTTTTGAGTTTTTCTTGGAGTAAAATACCTAAATTCTCTAGAATTTCGTGTTTCATAATTATAAGAGGAAAATAAGTATTTTTGAATTTTTTTCCAGAATTTAAAAATTAGTTTTTGGTATTTATCTTGATTTTTTGGTAATTTTTGACGAATTTTTCGTTGATTTTTTTTTGCATTTTTTGGCGCATCGGATCGTCCTCGAGATACACACACGGATCAGATCAGAGGGTTGAGATTGGCACGCGCGGAGTAGCACCGTGCGACTTCGCAATCGAGATTTTGCGGCTTTGATCACAGTCGTCCAATCGTCCTTGATCATCTCTGTCCGTTCGATCTTCGTTATCTTGTGCACTCGGGCGTTGGTGCGAATCATCTTGCAACCATCGGATAGTGAGATCGGATTCAGATCGACGGTTTGCAGCCGTTGGATGCGTTTTGAGTTATATTTGTATGATTTTCAGTCGAATTTCATGTTCTATTTTCGAATTTTTGCCAAACCTTAATCCAAATTGACTTTCTAATCTTGTTTTCATAAAAAAATTGCACATATCATTGTATTTTTTGGCTATGATATCCCATGATATACATTATATTCATATATTTACTTCCAAAAATTTATTAAATTGATTTTATTCCTTATTTGACTAAACTAGGACTTACCAAATTTTTCATCCGTCAATTCTGTATAATTCTCTAAATAAATTTTCAAATTTCATATGTTTTCGAGATGTTACAAGTGTAAAAGTTGAAAAGGAAGTTTCGATATAAAAAGGAGCCATGGGCAACATACGTCTTTCTGTGTTTTCAATTGTCATTCCCCTTGCTTCTATCATACAAGAATCCCGTACAAACCACAAGCCTCTGCAGTAAAAGCTTTTAAGCTCCCATACCATAAGCTTCTTTCTTCTTAATTTCTTTATATGCGTACGCAAGTTGAAATATCTTAGAATGACGATAAAAAACACAAGAAGATGTATGCTGCGCATGACTCCTTCTTTTATCGAAACTTCCTTTCTAGCTTTTATACTTGTCTTCTACTTAGGGTCTCCAGCAGAGGATAAAAGATCCAACAGAGGAGTTGCGGCTTTTAAGCCTTAGGCATGTGTACCCAAGGATTCGGTAATCTAGGTTCGAGAGAAACCCGGCTTAGGTTGTTGCTATATTATACTTGACGTGGCTCCATACGGTATCTTGCAGGGGGGGGGGGCGACCTCCAGGGGTTATAGGGGCGGGAAGTGATTCCCTTTGACATGTCAGTATGATAGTGTTCGTCTGAGTTGAGCAAAATTTGAGTGTTTTTAGAGTTTTTGTTAGTGGGTAGTAAGCGTTAGAGCCATTTCGGGTAGGCTAGTCAGTTAAGTAGGTTAGTTTAGCAAAAAAAAAATCATATTTAAAGATAACTCTTGTTCAGTTGCTGATCTTAAAAGCTTACCGATCTAGCCCAAAAAAGAAAAGGAAAAAGCTGTCTACTCAATATCCTTGTACGAGTCCACAATCACTACACAAGATGAACCTTGGTTTGGTGAATAGAAGTTAGCCTTAGGTGTAATAGGACTCCAAGTTACTGTGCGCGATCGTATACTGAGGTGTTCCTCGCTGGTAGTTGGAACGACACAAACCGGGCTGGGCCTCCATTCAAAAAGATGAAGTTAAAGAACAAATCCCCCATTTCATTGGGGGTAGAAAATGAATCGACATCTCGATGTGATACAACCCTTTCTATTTGAGTTGGGAAAGAAAGACAAAGTCCATCCAAACTGTCCAATGAAGAATAAGAGGAGAGCAAAGCGCCAATGGCGCGTGAAGTGCTTCACACCCAAAAAGAAGCGAGCTATGTTTGAGCTAAGCTTGGAGATGGAAGTCTTCTTTCATTTCTCAATGGTGAAATAAGACCAAGTTCATGGGCTTATTATCCTAAGTCGGAACAAGTTGATAGGATTCGCAATTTACGTGTCCCCATGTCTCTCCCATGTGGCGACATGGGGGCACAAAAAAAAGAGAGGGATGGGGTTTCTCTTGCTTTTGGCATAGCAGGCCACTAGTGGGAGGCCCGCACGACGGGCTATTAGCTCAGTGGTAAAGGGCGCCCCTGATAATTGTGTCATTGTGCCTAAGCTGTGAGGCTCTCAGCTACATGGATAGTTCAATGTGCTCATTAGCGCTTGACCCAGAGATTTGGATCATCCAAGGCACATTAACATGGCGTACTCATCTTGTTCAAACCAAAGTTTGAAACCAGATTTCTCCTTAGGAGGATAGATGGGGCGATTCAGGTGAGATCCAATGTAGGTACAACTTTCTATTCATTCATGGGATCTGGGCGGTCTGGGGGGGGGGGACCACTGCAGCTCTTCTCTTCTCGAGAATCCATACATCCCTTATCAGTGTATGAACAACTATCTCTCAAGCATAGCTTTAGGTTTGGCCTCAATGAGAAAATCAAATGGAGCACCTAACAACGCATTTTCACAAACCAAAAACTATGAGATCACCCCAAAATGAAAGGGGTGACGAAGGGATCATACCATTCTAGCCTTTTTTATCTTTCCCCTTGTCGAAAAGTTTTTATATTTATACTCTTAATCATTTGAACTGCTTAGGTGGGAAGGGTCCCCTTAAAACCCCCTCTCTCTATTTCTCAGATCGAGACAATCAAGGATTCCTCATTAAGGGAATCCTTGCTTCTCCCTTGCCTCTATTCGGGGAGGATTTGGGGAACTCCCCCAAACCCTCCCTAGAGGTGAACTAGAGCTAGAAGAACACCCTCATGCCTCAGGTTCTCAAGATTGGGTTAGTGTTCAGTGAGAGACTCTTAATTATCTTGTATTAAGAGCCCTCTCTTCACATTAACCTCTATTAAAGGCTTCTATAAGGCCTTATATCATACGATAGGAAACCCATAATAGTACACGACATGACTGGTTACAACTTGTATATCTATTAGGCTAAGATAGGTTGTATAAATTGTTTAACTCTATGGAGATAGTCTTTATAAGAGGATAGCTACATAGATGTAGGTATTATTGTTCCTACCCTCTTCAAAAAAGAATCATACTCATGTTTTTCCTTTAGCCCACTCCATGTCATCGATTCCCCATATGGAGCCACTGTTGCCATCTTCATGCTTGTACTGAGCCTTCTTATTTTGCCCCACCCTTTTGGCAGAGGTGAAACTCAGTATGATAGTCGCACAAGGGAGTTTTGCCCCAAAGGGTCCAAGGTCACCATCCCTATGGGAGCTATCAATGGCTATCGTCTTATACTAAAAGAGGTTTAAAGGATTTTCATAAATGCTCACTTCCCTCTACCTTATGTCTGTGCTCCTGTTTGTATAACCTTACTACTAAAGTAGATTGAATAGGGCACTCCTGATAGCAAAGCCTCAGGTAAAGATTGGGCCGACATTCCTCGGAACACTTCATCCTGTTGTAGCCCCTAAACTACCGCAGGGAAAAATGCTGGAAAGGTGGTTCTGAAGCCCGTTCTACAAATGGCTAATATTTCGGTCATAGTGTATATAAGTCATTGAAGTTGAAGGAGCGATACCCAATCTTTTATTCTACCAGGGGAAGGGGGGTAGGTATTGCTCCTTTCCTTCAATTAGGGTTAGTAGTATTTTACTCACATAGCATTTTTGACATTTTTCATTTCTTTATTTCTATTTCAACTTAAGGAATTCAGAAAAAGTATAAATGCAAATTTTTTAATTTTTATTATTTTTATTAAGTATTAGTATTATACTTTGATTCTATAGTAATATGTAATTTATATATGAGTTGCCTGACATCATTTTCTTCGTAAAGTTTTTTTTTAATTATTTTATTAGTTTATACATAAAATAAAAAATAAACGATTGTCATATTAGGTACAATATTCTTATCTTAGTATATTCTAAAGAGACACGTAAGAAATACTTAAAGTAAAGATATAAAAAAAAAACTTGAATTGAATACTCATTCATGCTTCTCCTAATGGCGAGTATCGAGACTCCATTCGATTTATTCTGTAAGAGCGAAGGCGATAACACGACTGACTTAGTGTGAAAAATTGGAGATTTTCACCTAATTTGACCAAATTGACCCCATTTGGCCATAATTGACCGTGTTGGCCAATTTTGACTATGGTTGACCAGTTGACCAAGTTAAACCTAAGTTGACCAAGACCGATTAGAGACAATAAAACTAGAATTAAGTTATATTTCGCAAAGAAACTAAAATTTGGTCTAAATAACGCAGATTTGAGCATATATTGTGAGACTAAATTAGTGTTTACGAGACATCGGTACACAAAACTTGAGGTGAGTAGTGTTTCTGATTTATTATTTAAAGCTTGTTATTCTGTACATGATCAATTTTTAAATACATATTGAATGCATATATGAAATTACTCAAATAAAAAAAATATTTTTCAAGTGAAAAATAAAACCAACTATCAAGATTGAGGCTCTAGTTAGGGTATTATAAGGCGTCGAGAGCCCCACCACTGTGCTGCAGTACAGTTGAGGTGGCCTAGTGATTGGCAATGTATGGAGGATTTGAGCCACCATGCTGCAGTACATGTTCTGTGTTCCTCCCATGATTGTGTAATGAGACCCAAGGATCTAGGCTTATGTGTTACAGTATATCCTGAGCCGATCCTTGGACTGTATGTGAGAATACACCTAATCATTTGGATAGCCGACTCGAGAGGTTGTTTTATTTTAATTGCCTGGAGTGCTATGGAGAGTCTCAACACATATTGTTTTCAATGAGACTGTTTTAGAAAAAGGTGCATGCTTGCATTGTTTATGAAAGATATTAACTATTATATTTATTCGCATAAATATTATTATTTATACATACATACATAACATACACTATTTTGTCATTATTTTTATGGAATGCTCGTGTTAAATTTTAAATTAGATTACACTATTCACTAAGCCCATCATGAACAAATTGGGCCCACTATTTTAACATTTAAGATCTTTCTGTTGTGAACAAGGCCAAGGAGGTGGTCATTGCGTAGAGTTGCATTTTTTTTTCTTTTAGTAGGTTTCTTCATGTTGTTTATTGCCTTGAGAGTTAAAATAATGTACAAAGGTGAGGAAACATTGTAAATAACCTAACTTAAATATTTTCACTATTGCTACATTTGGATATCTATTTATAACCCACTTTTGTTTAGTTTTAATTTTCGCTGCATTACATGTTGTTAGTTACTTCCGTATCCCTTATGATTACTTTGATAGTATAGTGTATGGGGTTGCGAATGAATGTTAACAGTGTTCTGGTGAGCTCGACTTGTGAGTGGGTTCGTTAGGACACTGTGTCGGTCAGTTCGCCCTTCATCCTTGGGAAGGGGTTCTGCAATAGACATGTTAATCAATCATTCATATAACATTAGTCATGATATCATGCACATCATTGAAATCATGCAATGACATTAATTAATCATATAAGTCTAGCCATCACTTAAACATGCATATTATATTCAAAGCATATTCTTAAGCTAACAAACACACATGCATACTTTATTTAAATTAAGATAATAACTTAAAATTTAGAAATCACTTTTATATTGATGTTTAACTCCTTATTCTTGTGTTGTTGTCTCAACCTTCTTGAGTTTTCAACCTTAAAGATTTAAAATCAATTTATTACTCTAAGTAATTAAAGTATTTCTAATACTTTTAAACTATATTCTAATGATTCTTTATCCGACATAGCTTACAGTGTGTAAGGATGACATAGTAGATGAGTCAAAGTGTAGGCATGTTTTTGTGTACTGTGGTAAAAGGAAGGAGTATTGTAGTAACAAGAATGAGTAAACAAGATTTGAGAAGAGAAGGAAGACGCAGCAACGTAGTAGTAAAACTCGTTGCAACGGTAACCAGAATGCAAAAAAGAAGGACTATTCTAGTATTGCGGTAACTAGAATGAATCAAAATAGGAAAGTTGTGGTACAATGGTTGAGTATTGGAATAACCAATAGGGATCAAAGAAGAAAGTTGTGGCACTGCAAAAGTGTATCGCAATAGCCAGAATGAAAATTCAAAAAAAAAAATAAAGTAGAAAATGAGGACAATACTGCAATATTGGAGATCAGTACCACGGTAACCAGCGCAAAAAATGACCTTTCGTGCATGTTTCTCCCATCCCTTATTTTCCTATGTTTGTGGCCTCCTAATACCTTAAACTATTGACCACGAATCATGCATTGAGACTAGATCAAAATCTTATACCTTACGTTGTTTGCGATCCTTTGATAACGATGGAGACTTCGACATAGGCTTCTTGAGTCTTTTAGTATGGTTCAAGTCCTGTTTCAATGGTAGCAATAGCCCAAAACCTTAAAGGTTGTTGATAAATGAAACTACTCTCCCAAAATAGAGAAAAGAATAGGATTGATACTCTAGAAGTTGGTTTTTACCGTGTTAGACAGTTGGATGGGAATCTATGGCTTGAAAATCCTCATAGTTGTGTTGTTTTCTATGCTACTCTTCTCTAGTTATTAGGGTTAATATTTGAGGAAGGCTAGGAGGAAGAAAAGAAGAGAAGATAATCTCGTTTTTGAATGAGAGGGAGAATAGAAGGTGTCTTTTTGAGGTTAATATAAAATTAGGGTTAGTTTGGATTGGTTTAGAAATCTCTTGTGGTGCTTCCTTTGTAGAATTTTTTCTTAATTTAACTTCTTTCTATTTTGATCATATCTTGGGCCTAGGGTTTTATTGTATGATGGTTTTGACTAAGCTCTCATGTTTGGAATACTTTACATATTTTTTCAGTGTGTATTTCATGTATTACCGCAGCAATGAGGAGTAGTACCACAGTAACTAAAACACATCTACATGTTGCTAATTCACGCATTACCACGATAGTGCGAGGTAGTATTGCGATAATCAAAACAAATCAGTGTTTAAGCATTCTTACGAACTAGATATTAACTTTACTTGCAAACACCAATGTCATGTCCCCTTGTATTTTGTGTCATTATTTCTATGTTTTTTCTAAACTTTTATTTTATTTTATTTATTTTATGTTTATTCGATATAATTATCATGTGACGACCCACATTTTTAACATCGGAACGATGGATCCGACATTCATGTACTCCGTGTATTTTTCTGGAATTTTAATGAGAAGATACAAAATTTTTCTCAATTTCGGATTAATTATCAGAGGAAATAGAAAATAATTTGAGAAAATAAATTTTAAGGAGAAAACACATGAAAGTATTAGGAAAATGTGTTTTCTTGAAGAAAATAATTTATAAGATGGATTTATGAATTTTTGGAATAATTATCAGATTTTTAGAATGATGAATAAAATTTTTGGAAGAAAAATATGATTTTTGGAGAAATTATTCAATTTTTGGAGAAAATAATTAAATAAATGATGAAATGATTTATAACATTGGTATTTTAACAAAAAATGATGAATTAAATAATTTATAATTGTAGAAGACGAAAAATGCAAAATTTTGATATATAATACATATATGTATGTATATGTATTAAGAGAAAAAAAAAATATATATATATATACATATATACATATATATATGGGGGGACCTGGGCTAACCCAGGCGCTGGGCCTAGGCCGGCCTAGGCCCCACTGGGCCGAGCGTGGTCGGGCCGTTCGGCCCGACCCTAGCTCGCGGGCTTGAGCCCGCGCGCCCTTGAGGCCCAACGTGGGCCAGCCCACGATTTTGGGCCGGCCCACGCGCCTAATAGAGCGGGAAGTCCAGCCCTCCCCCTTGTTTTGTCTTTTGTGCGTAAAAAAAACCTGATTTTTGACGAATTTTCAGCATTTTTCAGTCATTTTTTAGCACAAAAACCATGGGAGCATGTGGTATTTGACCCATGATTTTGGCCATCACTTCATGGCCTCCCTTGTGGCCAATCCAGGCTGCCAACTGGGCATCCAGCATGTGAAGCTAGATGCCACCTGGATGCCACATGTCACCCATTCTTGCCA
>JAJIYU010008783.1:0-17677 GCA_030144865.1 Tinospora cordifolia | reverse complement strand
AATTATCTAGGATAGTAAACTTTCTTGTGATCACCTTCAATTCCTATTTCAATTAATCACATTCCTTTGTTCTGTAGGTTCTAGCACTAGTTATCAAAGCCTTCTCCCGAACTGCCTTAACACTATTATTCTAATCACTAATACCCTCTTCTGAGGCGTACAGTAAATAGTCTAACGCATTAAACACAATTATAACGTGCAACCTCCTAGGCAATCAACAACCTCCCAATCAATTGATTGATCTAAGTTTATAATTTGATTTTCAGATTATTAATCCTCTCTCCCGAGTTAGATTAACATTTTATAATCATTCTTTTTATGGCCAATAAAAAGAAAGCATTAAACATCCAAATTATAAAACAAAACCTCAGAAATAGATTAATCAAAATAAGAATATCAGGATTTTACAATCCAGATTTACATCCTAGACTTAAAATAAACCTAGCCTAACATGATTAAGAGTTCACACATAAAAAATTAAGATCACAAATAAACATACTCAACTCTTGGACCTTGATCTTCAATTCTTCTTTGTCTTCTCTCTTTTCTCCTTTGTCGGCTGTTTTTCTCTAGATATTTCGTTCTCCAAAACAAATCCTCCTCTTGAAACCCTACTAAAATGACCTATTTTTAGTCTTTTACTAAATAAAACCCTAAAATAATAAAATACGTTGACCCACCGCGGTCCATAAGTACTGACCACGGTCCATAGTACGATAAAAAAACTCAAATACGTGAAATCTCGAATGACCGCGGTCCATGGATGACTGACCGTGGTCCATGGATTCTGATGTCAAAAACTGTGTCAACCACATTCTGGTGACCGCGGTCTTCAATCTATGGATAGCGGTCACCAGTGAGGTCTTAGTTTCTTCCTTGTTCCTTGTTACGTTTACCGCGGTCGGCGTTGCCGACTGCGATCATTAGTGGTTTTTTCTCATTTTTTGGTCATTTTCAACTCCTCGCTTGCTCCTACTCCTATTCCAATTTATTTTAAACTTGCACAAACATTGAAAACCTTTTTCGGACATTATATTCATATAAAAATGTTAGAAATAATATCAAAATCATGCTAATATGCAACTAATGATGCAACAATGCTCTAAATGCATATTTAACTAAATATAAGCAAATACACTAAATTTTTTGTTACACTAATGCATATTATACATAAAATACCTATAATATAATTAGTCTGTTATGCAAGTAACAAAAAGGCACATGTAGTAATATAGAAGAAAGTACTACATAAGAGAGAGAGAGAGAGAGAGAGAGAGAGAGAAAGAGATAGATAGATAGAGAGAGAGATTATAGGTGCATAAAAAATATTTTTGAAATTCCTTTTAGCATCCCACTTGAGAGAAAAATATGATTAATTTTGTACCAAACTTTTGGGATCCACCTTTAGTAATTTTTGGCTGATAGCTAAAATCATACAGGGAATGGTGTTACTCATGTCAAAGACCAAAAAACTTTAGCCAAGAGAACATTTTCAAACCATCATAACTTTATCTAAATTTAAAAAGAAAACCACGATGAGCTAAGAAGCTTAGAACAATAACTTACAAGCTTGAACCACTAGTTTCAATCCCGTTTGATACAAGATAGAACTAAGCACAATTAAGCTGGCCTAAGAAAGAAAAATAATTTGATCTAAAATATAAACATTTCCTAATGCATCTATACGAGGTTCTTGCTCTTTCCAATCACATGATCAAGACATAATCATGAAAAGTTGCACAAAAAACCAAAAAGAAAACAAAAAAAATGTAGGTGAGTTCTTTGCATTTTACAATTGAAAAGGAGCAAATGAAGAATAAGAAGCTTACAACAGAAAACACCATTACTAGTCAAGTAATTTCCCAAATGCTGAGGTTCTCTACATGGTAAAATTAGAAAGCAAAATAAAAAAAATTGAACACGTTAATTACATAATAAGTGTGTCTCAATAGAAAACCAGTTATATTCAATTACTATTAGCAACAGAACTAAAAAGATGGCTTATAAAGGAGCAGTTGAAGAACAAGAAGCTTAAAACATATGGCACCATTTCTAATGATATGGCAATAATGGCATTTGGTCCTCTTTCTGCGTTATCACTCAATTATTATTCAAATTATATGTGCTTAAGCAGAAATTAAGTAAGATGGTGCATGTTCAGATATCAAGACATATATATATATATATTAAGGCCAACTGAGGATGTCTCCTGTAATGAAGCATCATGTTCTCGAGACAATAACAATTGCCCTTAGTGACTTAACATAAACATGACTCAAGATTGAATATACTTTTTCATGTTCTTGCTAAGGTACTACTGCTTAAGATTAAATAATAATGGGGACGCCAAGGGAGAATTAGTCAATCACAGAAACTAGATGTATGGGCTAGCCAACACCTTAGACCAACTTTTTGGAACAAAAGCTGTTTTTTTAATCCACTCGTCTTTGATTTCTAAACATGAATCTCATTTACTTTAAACATAATCACAATGTGGTAAGCATAGAACTAGATTGGAATTATATATATACTTTAGATCCAAGGATTAATCAAACAATATCTTTCAACCAAACATTAAGATCAATAAACAGTATCTTTCAATCCAGTGGAGTTGGTGAGAATAAGTAGCATTAATTACCATTACAACTTTTCCATATGGAGTTCCTGGAATACATAAGGGAATTGAAATTAATCTCGTCATGAAGGTTTGGAAATCTTCTGACATCTTAGAACAAAGTGGGTCATCTGGTTCCATGCTTAGTATTTGCTTTACCATGAGATTGAAAGTATAATATCCATTTTAGAAGAAAAGGAGAATAAAACTTTGATCAGGTACTATACATACACTGAAATAGCTACACTGCAATAGCTTCTCTTCAGTTTGTAGGAGGAACATGTTTAACTTGTGGTACTGTGATACTATCATTGGCAAATTGAATAGATGCCATCTGAAAACTTTTCCATACCTGAAATACATGATAAAATTATTAAAATCCAAAAAACTTTATATGATGCAATGGAAGTAGAAAAGTAAGTCACAAGAAAAATGTCCATTAATGATCAAAGTAAGTTCTAATCATTTATTTCTCCTCAAATTAGATGTTGAAAATTAAAATTAATTTTTTTTTTAAGAAAAGACTATGATGGAGAAAGCTTGAGATGAAATTGTTAATAAAGAAAGCTAAAGAGAAATCGACTCAATTGGCTCCATAATTTCAGCTATAAGGCAATCCCTTCTGAAGTTGATTTTACCAATTAAAATCCAATTGAGATAAGAACATGTCTCAGGCATAATGATATAGGAGCTAGTTGAAGACATTTAGATTCTAAAAAACTTGAGCAGAACACACTAAAATGTGAAAACTACAATGTAAGCTATAATATCCTTTTATTTTCATTGAATCACAAGACATTACAAATTCCAATACAATTGAAAACAGATTTCATTGCTAATCAATTTTCTTAAACTTAAATCATTGGGACTATTTTCACATAACTAGGAACTACATCAACTGAATTAAGAAAAAAAAAAGCAAACAGTAGCAGCACATATGGAATTTCAACTTTATCATGTTGTTTTCCCCATAAATATCACAATCTTCTTTCGTAAAGAGAAAGGTCTTGTACCTTCAAAACATGTAAAATTGTTGGATTTGCTAAAGAATACATGTTGGAAAGGGAAGATAATAATGAAGTTGTTTATAATTCTATATATAATTCTATATACTGTCATGTTGGTGTTATTGGCACCAGTTTTTGGAAACTTGTTGAAAATAGTTCATCAAGCTAAGGAGTAGCAGAGACATAGAATCTAGCTCCAGCAACTACACAATCCATGTTTAAGTAAGCAACAACCCTTGATGTCTCTGTTCTCTTCCACCCTTTCAGTTGAACCTATCTAGAAAATTGATGCATATATTACAACTTACGTAACTAACAGAGAAAAAACATTCATGTTATGTCCCTTAAAGATCTGGAGGATAGAGACAAACTGTTTGCTTCTTGTGTGTTAAAAGATCCAAAGGATGGAGATAGAGACCAACCACGCCATACTCTTATTCATCCCAATTGCAAAGTATGATTGTTCGTTATGGCTTCCATCCTTTCCTTTGAAGCTTTCCAAGCCTTCGAGCTATCATTAGATTATAAGTTTACATATTTTGAACTAATATGACCTTAATCTTCCCATTTGTGACAATTGCTATTTATAAAGCAAAAACACAAGTAAAGAATGATGATGCCAAATGCTGAATTATCTCTAGTAAAGCTATTGTTCCGCTGTTAAGATCAATTGTGGTGAATGTCCAAGCATCGCATGGTTTCCCAGAATCACGTATTTGCCAAAAATCACCACAAAATGAACATTTAGATTCATATATGTTTCGTGTGTCCTTTCATGAGCTAAAAATTTATGTTGGTGATTCACATATGATCCTTGTTCACTCTTGCTCAAGTTTGTGCTGCTGATTTATGCTTTGTGTGTACAATGCATTCAAGATCAAAACAATTTTCAAAAGCAGAAACAAAAATAAGCCAAAATCTTGCAAGTTTCAGAAAAAAAAAGGAAGCCCTAAAAAATTTAATAGAGAAGAAAAGAGAGATTAAGAGATTGAGATCATGCCTGTGTGAATAAAACCAGAAGATTTGTTCTTCAAAGGAAAAAAATCCTATTTAAACTCGAGATGTTAACATCTTCAACAGACTTGCAACAATTGGAGCTTTCTCGTAGCAAATTTCTTCTTAGATCCAAACATATGTAGTGTTCAATTGAGAAAGAAACTTGCCGTTGGTGCTAGTGTGAAGCTCGACGAAGTTGATGCTCACAGACGAGTGGTGATCGACACTGGTGCTAGTTAGGAGTGACAATTTATGACACGACACGATAACTCGACACGAAGTTAAGGGGTTTGGGTTTAGCATAAATGGGTTTGAGTCAAAACGAGTCAAACACGATTAGACACGACTAAACGCGGGTCATAAACATGTTAACCTGATAAACCCAAAAATTACACGTTTAACACGACTATGCATAAGTTAAGAGATAAATTATAAAAAATTTTATTTAAAATTAATATATTTATTAATTTGTTGATAGTGTAATTTATTTATTTATTTTTTAGATATAATATTTGAAAATTTTAATTTATTTTTAATATATTTTATATTTTTATTAATATTTTTTATAAAAAATTATTTTAAAAATTGATTATAAAAAGTTAAATAGGTCATATATAAGTACACGATTATAAACACGATTGCGACACGACCCATTTACGAAACGACCCTTTTATGACACGACCTGTTTACAATATATATGACACGACTTGTTTACGACATGACTCGTTTACGACACGGCCCATTTATTACACGATGACACGAATTGCCACCCCTAGTGCTAGTGTGAAGCTCGACGAAGTTGATGCTCACAAATGAATGGTGATCGACAAAGTTGCAGCACGTGGGTGAAGGTGAAGCTTGGGGATGATGATCAACAAGTTGCTACTCACGACGAAGATGAAGGTTGAATATTTATTTTATTTTAAATCTATTTGTGACAGACGTCAATGTGATACAAATCATTATTTCGGAGTAGCAATTAACATTTTTTTATTAATGGCAATTTATACATTGTCGCTAATATTTTTATAACATGTTTTATTTTTTTTAATTTTATTATTTATGACAGAGGAAGCCTGCCATTAAAATTTTTTTTAATGGCAATTAAGTTGTTGGTCACAAATAATTTGTCACAATTATCTACTGTTCTTGTAGTGTATTTTTGTTGATACAACATAAATAATGTGATATTTTGATGATTTTTATATTTGAATAATATCATTGAAAATTCTTTATTAAAATCAAAAATGCTAAAGATTCTTTATTAAAACTGAAAAATTCTTTATTAAAATTGAATCAATTTAAAAAAAAACATTTCTAGTGGCAGCGGTGGAGACGCAGCAGCTATTGCTGCATTATTATTTTTTTTTGTTCTCTTCTTTTTTGAAGGATTATTATTAAAAAAAAAAAGAATATTCTGATAGCTTCATCATCGTTGACAATAGGTAATCATGGGGAGTTCTAGCCGATAGTCTTCATTTTTGGGAGAACAAAATAAAAAGAAAGGAACTTTTGCTGAGTAGAAAATATTTGGGATTTTAATTCTCAAATCTATCTATTTATTGAGTGTAAGAACACTGCATTTATTCCTTGGCTCTAGTTCTTTCAATGATTTCTATATTAGTATGAGAGAAGTGAAAATTTGAATCCGAACAAAAGGGAGGTGAGTAGTCCCATCGAACACTGGCACGAGGAACACAAGGAGAAATTGGGAATTCGGGAAAGGCAGAATTCGGAGGCACCAAATTGAGAGGTTAGTATCTAGCAAGAATAGTAGTTTGTGGAATCTATGAAGAGTTATAATTATTATTATCATTCTTTTCATATTATATAGAAAGGGAAACTTGACCATTGTTTAAATTGTGCTGACGTCTACTAGAAATGGGTAAAGAACCAGCGGATAAGGACACACCAACCTTTGACGACCCATATTTTGATATACAAAAATATTCGAGTCCGATATATATATTTTAATAAATTTTTAATAGGAATAAATGAATCTATCTCAATTTTAAATTATTTATTAGAAAAATTAGAATAATTGAAAAATAATGTAATTCTAAGGAGAAATACATGAAATTATAAGAAAAATGTCATTTTTGGAGAGAATTTTTAGGATTGATTTTTGAATTTTTGAAATAATTATGAAAATTTTTTGAGAAATTTATTAAATCTTTGGAGAAAAATTTAATTTTTAGAGAATTGTTTGATTATTAGAAAAAATAATTGTATAAAAAATAAAAATGTTGTATAATTGAAAATTTTGATGAGAAATGATGATTAAATGATTTTTGATAATTTTCAAAAAAAGAAAAAAAATTCGATATATATATATGGGTTATATACAAAAAAAGTGAAAGGAATTAGAAAGGAATAAAAAAATTAAAAGAAAAAAATGTAATGGGGCCTTGGGCAGACTCAGGTGCAAGGCCCACGCCCTTGCGAGCCCACACGGGCTAGAAGCCCTTGCGAGTCTCGAGTCGAGAAAACGGCCCAGGCACCTACCGCCCAGGCCTAGCGTGCCGGCCCACATGCCCAAAGTGGCTTTGCCCTCACTATTTTCGTTTTATTGTTTTTCTTTTGAATTTTGGCCGAATTTCAGCCATTTTCCTAGGTAAAACCATGGGAATGCATGGTGTTTGAATCGATGGTTTTGGCCATCTCATCCCACTTCATGAGCAAGCCAATGAGTGATGACAACTAGTAGTCTTGCATGGAAGCTCAAGGGCCCCGTGATGGCCACGTGGCACCTTATTTTTCCATGCAAGCACTCCCTCCATGCAACAAAACCACCACTTGAGCAAGGGTTCCTGATTTTCCAAATTTTCCCTCCATCTTCTAAAGCCTGTAACTTCTTCGTTTGACCTCTGTTTTGAGTGTTCTAAGGCTTTTTAAAAAGCTCTTGCCACCATCTACAAAGTTCCACAAACAGCTTATTGAAACTTGAAACCATTTGATGTTAAAACAACCAAGAAGAGGTGTTGTTTGTTAATTTCCAAACCCTGAAAATAGAAAAAACTATGTTGAATCAATCTTTGTAGCTTCAATTCCTAGGCCATTTCAGGTCCATTTTGGAGGTATAATAGTTCATTTTAAACATTGTAGCATCTACTTTAATTTTTACTTTATAAAAATAGCAAACAAACTCTAGATATGCAAAATAGGGTTGAAGTAGGCTACTAGCCAACTATGATAACAGTTTTGCAGAAGGTTGTGTTGAAGGGGAACTTTGAACCACTATTTGAGTAGATAAAAACATGGGACCACGCCGAGGTTTGGAGCCATTAAAGCTCACAGTCGGGACTACAGTAAGGTATAAAGTTCCAACCATAACCCTCTGTGAATATGATTTACCATGTTTACCAATATGCCATGTTAGTTAGAATTCTAAGACTTAGTAAATTTTTTAAAAATTTCCTTAGGTTGCTATGTTGGAACTTGTAATTGAGAGCGGTCAGGGTTATGCTTGCTTGCTTACTATTTTGAACAAAACCTAGTGAATTAGTGTTCTGGGATCTAAGAAATCTTAAAACCAGTAGAGAAAAACCTCAGATCATTGCCTCAGAAAGGAGAAAAAAGGTCATCGGATATGTCTAAAATATACATGCCAAATTTCAGAACATTCTGAGTTTGGAAGGTAGGCAAATTGGAGCACTTAGTGACTGCCTCTTACATGCAGATCAGGGAAACCAAATGCCCTAATATCACTATTGGAAAACATATCAAACGAGGTCCAAAAATTGAGAAATAAACTTCTGGTAACATTTTGGGAAGAATAAATCAAATCTAAAATTCTTATATAAATTCAACAGTTGGATTGATCAGAAAAAATTTGAAAATTTTACTAAGCAGATAGGAAGCAAAAACCCAGAAATTCCTGTGATTTAGCTGAAAATTATTAAAGTACATTGAATGACCAAACCTCAGTGTTTTGAGCTGACATTTGGTGGAGAAATTCCTATGTCTACAATATGCATACCAAAGTTCACAACATTATAATATGGATAACTTGGTCAAATAGGCAAATAGTCACTACCTGTCACATAAACTCTGAGAACACACAAATCTTGATATGTCAATTAAAAACACTATCAAATGGAGTCCTAAAATCGTGATTTAAAATTTCGGGGAAGATTTAAAAGTCTAGAACCGATCTACAAAAGTTTGCATAATTTTGATGTACAGATTTCCCGCAAAAAAATTGGCAAGCGCACTGCGCAGGAGAGTAAAGAATCCAAAACTTGGTTAAGTGTTGGGATTTTGAGATTTTGACCCAAATGACCTATGTTGACCTAATTTGGACACAAATTGACCAAAAGTGACTAGGATGACCACATTGACCAGAGTTGACCAAGTTTGACCAATTGACCAAAATGGCTCAGGTCAATCAAAACTAAGTAGGTATAGTGAGATTAGAGATTAGACCAAGGCATGGATAAAACTGAGACTGAGTTTAAATGATGTAGATTCGAGAGAGAGCTATGAGATAGGGCCAGCTATCGATGGGACATCAGTGCGCAGGACTCGAGGTGAGTAATTTGAATCAGGTGTTTTATGTGACTTTTGTTCCTTGGATAAAACTTATATAAAATGACATGGTTTAAATGGTTTCATAAGATTTACATACATCTGATTAGTTTTGAGATTGGTAGATGTACATGAGTAGTGAGACCATAAACTCAAGGGCCGAGCATCGCGGTCAGGATACTTGATGCGATTGTGATAGATTTGAGGTCTGAGCGCTAGGGGTTAGGGCATATGATCAGTGCACCTGGCTCATGAACGCGCTCGAGTCATGGCACTCAAGGACCAACCGAGGGGTTAAGGTATTCACGGAGTACACTTAGCTCACTACCCGCTCGATTGGCCAGTACACCTGACTCAGGAATCGCTTAAGTGATGACTATAGGTTGGGTTTGTTAAGTTAACTTACCCTGGATATGATTTTAACTAGCATGGGTTTGAGATGTTTTCTGAAACTATTGTACTGTTTATAATTGTTTTCATATTATGTCATGCTTTCGAATGTCATATCATTTTTATTGCTCATGCATACATGCATTGTTTTGAAATATTAGTTATGGTTGACTTGCTAATCTTTCTACTCATTAAGACGCATGGATTTTAGGCTCACTACTCTATCACTATTTAAGGTTCTTCAATGGCTGATAAAGGGAAAAACGCGGTGATTGCCTGACTCCCTGACAATTCCTGTCCCCTTTCTTCTGGTCCTTTGATTTATAGGTTGGTCACTCCTTGTTTGTGTATAAGTGGTCATGTATGTATTTTCGGCAACTTTAATATTTAATGAAATGCTTCTGCTTGTATGATGCTTACTATTGCTTTTAAGTGTTCCAATCGTTCTGATATCGTCTGTTGTTTGAGATTAGAAAGGGCTTAACAATGGTTGGGCGAACTCGATATGGTGAGCGAGTTCGTTAGGCCACTGTGTCAGTCGAACCACCCTTGGCTTAGAGAAGGGGTCCCGACAAAACTTGGTATCAAAGCCTTAGGTTCAAATGAACTAAAAAACACTAATAAGTGAAGAAACTAGACGATATCAAAATGATTACAAAAGTAAGCAAGTCATCAAATAAAGAATAAAAGATTGGCAAACATAAACCGTACTTTGAACAGAACATAAAATGATAGTAAACTATTAGAGTCCAGTCTATTTTGAATGTATGAATGATCAACAATCCAATTTCAACTACAAATAAATATGCGACCTCGGCGAAGTAGAGCACCACCTAGGCAGGGTACACCACCGCTCGTGCCTAGGGAGTCGACACCACCACCACCCCCTCCTATTTAGCCCGAGCTAGACCAAATACAAAGACTTGAGGCAATAATTACGACCTCTAATAACGCTGCTCAGGCCTAAATGAACTTACTGATAGAGAGGCTAAACCGATTGGGGACTGATAGGCAGAGAGCTGAGCCAGCATTTCAGCCTACACTAATTATGCCCTCGGCTGCTGAGCCTCTAGTTGGGCCGGTAGTAGCACCTGCAGCCCAAACCCAGGATAGACAAGGAGATAAGAGAGCCCATGCCCGGCTCCTCAAGAGTTTTATGGATTTGCACCCTTAAAGGTTCAGAGGCAGCATCAGTTTAGAGGCGATAGAAGACTGGTTATTGAGTATGGAGAAGAATGCTAAGACCTTGACATTATCAAAGGCATATCAGGTGTTGTTTTTAGTCCACAGGTTAGAGATTGAGGCTATAGGTGGTGGCGTTCTAGCAGGAGAATTGAGGGCCTGATCACTTTATGGGCCATGTTCAAAAAGTTGTTTCTAGAGGGTTACACTCCCGAGACTAAGAGGGAACGCAAAAAGGTCGAGTTTCTAAGCCTACGCCAAGGGACCATGACCGTGCGAGAGTATGGACATCGGTTCCAACAGTTGGAGGGTTATGCAGCTAGATTGATTGCAAAATAGAGAAAGAGAGAGCCAGATTCTATCTGCGAGGGTTGAGGGTCGCCATCAGGCAGGTGACTTCCACATCCTGGGCGCAAACCCTAGAGGAGATCCAGAGGGAGGCCCTGCAGTATGAGATGGATGGTCTAGATGATCGCCCTGAGATTTTTATAGTATTTAGCAGTACCCCTAAGCCACAACCACAACAGGAGGCTGCATCGCAAACTCAACCATCACACAGAAGTGGGTCTGGAGGTTATTGGGGCCGTGGCCATTTTTAGAGATAGATGAAGAGGAAGTATCATGAGGCACAGTCGAGTGGCACTCCTAGCCAGACCGCCACCCAAGCAGTAGCACTTGCAACCACTCTTGTGCAGGCACACCCACCAACAGAGCACATTTGTAGGGGGCTGAGGCAGGGGCCGTGGGCAGAGTTAGAACTATCAGGAATAAAAGAGACTGCCCTTTACATGTTATCAGTGTGGACAAGTTGGACACAAGAAGGCTGAGTGTCTGACCCTTATTAGTGGTCCTAGTTCTTCCTCCCCGATTATCAGAGATAGAGCACAAGCCATCACCCAACTTGACCCTGATTCAACGAGAACCTTGGTGGAAGGTACCGCTTCACTTTGTGATTCATCCTTTTATGTATTAATTGATGCTGGGTCTACTTTGTCTTTCATTTCTGAATGTGTTGTAGATAGATTGGGACTTAGACCAGTTAGGGCTCCTACTTGGTTGATGTTGAGCACTCTTTCTGGCGAACACATCTACCCCAACATGATCTATGAGAGATGTGTACTTAGACTAGGAGATTTTGAGACAATAGTAGATCTCGGGTATTGGAGTTTCTTGAGTTTGATGCCATACTTGGTATGGAATGGCTGGTTGTGTACCACACATATGCTGACTGCTTTGCCAAGAGGGTTGTGTTTCAAGTTGCAGGCCAACCCACTATTGTCTTCCTAGGTAGAGCTTCCGATAGTCAAAGCACTCAGGCTGATTGGTGATGCAGGATGAGATTGAGACTTTAGGTAGTTTGACAACCATAGATGAGGCACCTACACAACCATTTATTGATGAGATCTCAGTTGTTAGAAATTTCTCTAATGTGTTCCATAAGGATCTACTTGGCTTGCCCCCTAAGTGGAGGATCGACTTTATTATCAAGATCATTTCAGGGACACGACCTGTATCGATTCTTCCTTACTGCATGGCCCCTAAAGAACTACAAAAATTGAAGGTCCAGTTGGAAGAGTTATCGAATAAAGGCTTTATTTCCCCTAGTGTGTCACCTTGGGGCGCTCTAGTATTGTTTGTGATGAAGAAGGATGAGAGTTTCTGCCTATGTATTGACTACTGGCAGCTGAACAAGTGTTTTCGAAGAATGATCTTAGATGTGGGTACCATCAGTTGAGAGTTAAGGAGGAAGATGTGTCGAAGACTACATTCCACACTAGGTATGTGCACTATGAGTTCTTGGTCGTGTCGTTAGGCATGAAAAATGCCCCAATCATGTTTATGGACCTCATGCAGAGAGTGTTTCAGCCATACCTCGACACTTTTGTGATTATCTTTATTAATGACATCTTGATCTATTTGAGGTCCTATGAGGAGCATTCCGAGCACTTGAGGATTGCACTATAGACTTTGAGAGAGCATAGATTATATGCTTAGTTTAGCAAGTGCGAGTTTTGGCTATTAGAAGTTCAATTTTTGGGCCACGTGGTTAGAGCTGAGGGTATCTCTATAGACTCCACTAAGGTCGAGGTAGTTATCAGTTGGCCGAAACCTACCACAGTGATGGGGATCCATAGCTTCTTAGGTTTAGTAGGCTATTATTGTCATTTCGTCCAAAAATTCTCGAGGATAGCAACCTCGATGACGAAGCTAACCAAGAAGGATATTCCTTTTGTATGAAGTGATAGGTGCGAGGAAACCTTTCTTAAGGTTAAGCAAATATTGACATCGGCTCCAGTACTAGTGTTGCTAGAGCCTGGTCGAGAGTTGACTATATATACTAATGCATCACAGATAGGTTTGGGCTGTGTATTGATGTAGGATGATAGGGTAGTAGTTTTCGCCTCTCGACAGTTGAAGGATCATGAGAAAAACTACCCTGTACATGACTTAGAGCTGGCAACAGTAGTATTCACACTTAAGATCTAGTAGCATTACCTTTATGGCGAGCGTTTCATGCTCTATTCAGATCATAAAAACATCAGGTATTTCTTCTCATAGAAGGATTTGAACATAAGACAAAGGCGATGGATGGAGCTGCTGATTATGATTTTTCTATTGTGTACCACTCGGGGAAGGCTAATGTAGTGGCTAATGCTTTAAGTAGGAAACAAATCAAGACTACATAAATGGCGAGACATATGTCCCATGAATGGATGATGGTTGATTTTGCTTCGATCATGAGTATCCATGACTCATCTATTGAGGCTAGAGTCAATGCACAGATCATAGCCCAGCTAGTTCAGATTTAGGAGATCATGGAGGGACAACCTCGTGATACCGATTATGATATGTTCAAGGTTTAGGCAGATGACGCTACTCAAGGGGAGTGGTCACTTGATTCACAGGATGCGCTAAGGTTTAGGGGACAACTATGGCTACGAGATGACGTTAGTTTGAGATGCAATGTCCTCAAGGAGCTACACCAATCGAGATATGTTGTTCATCCGGGCGCTAGTAAGATGTACCAATATGTTAAATAAACATATTAGTGGACCGAGATGAAACGGGACATAGCAATCTTTATTCAGAGATGTGATACATGCCAGCAGGTCAAGACTGAGCCCTAGAGACCCTGTGGATCCTTACAACCCTTGTCTATATTGGAGTGGAAGTGAGAACACATTACTATGGACTTCGTTACAGAACTACCTAGTATACAACGAAGACATGATGCTATTTTGGTAGTTGTGGACCGCTTGATGAAGTCTGCCCACTTTCTCCCTATGCATACCAAGGATTTAGTAAAGTGATTGATTCAACTTTATATTAGAGAGATTATGAGGCTCCATGGGGTTCCCCTAGCCATTGTGTCTGACAGAGATGCAAGGTTCACATCTCAATTTTGGCATGCATTGCAGACTCAGTTGGGGACAAAGCTGAACCATAATAAAACATTCTATCCAGAGACTGATGACTAGTCTGAGCATGTGATAAGGATCCTTGAGGATATGCTGCGATTTTGTATTTTGGATTTTGGTGGTAGTTGGGAGGATCATTTGGCTCTATGTGAGTTTTTTTATAATAATAGCTACCAGTCGAACATTGGGATGACACAGTTTGAGGTGTTACATAGTCGACCATATAGGTCTCCTGCCTGTTGGGCCGAAACAGGTGACAAAGCAGTTTTAGGCCCTGCCTTCATACAGGAGTAGAATAAGAATATACAGAGGATTAGGCAGAATATGAAGGTGGCACAGGACTGACAAAAGAGTTATGTGGATAACCAGAGAAGGGTCAATGAGTTTGACGTTGGTGACCATCCTCCACATTGCGCCTCGCAAGGGGCAGACACAATTCAAGATTTCAAGGAAGCTCGCACTGAGATATATTAGGCCTTTGGAGATCTTTGTGCACAATGTATTTTATGTTTCTATGCTAAGGAAATATCATCATGATCCCTCACATATTATTGATTGGAGGCATATTGAGTTGCGAGATGAATGTACATTTGATGAGATGCCTGTGGCCATCATAGATCAAGCCGTGAAGAGATTGCACAATAAGGAGATACCGATGGTACGAGTGCGCTAGCAGTTCCATGGTGCTAAGTAGGATGCATGGGAGACTGAGGATTTTATGATCCGCCATTACCCTGAGCTGATGAGTGTTGTTGCTTGACTTGTATTATCTGTATCAGTGTAAATCTCAAGGACGAAATTTCTTATAAGGAGGGGAGGTTATGACGACCTATGTATTGATACAAAAAAATATTCGGGTCTGATATGTGTATTTTCAGAAATTTTTAATGGAAATACATGAATTTATCTCAATTTTAAATTATTTATTAGAGAAAATTAGAATAATTGGAAAAAATGCAATTTTGAAGAGAAATACATGAAATTATAAGGAAGATGTAATTTCTAGAGAGAAATAATTTTTAGGATTGATTTTGAATTTTTGGAATAATTATAAAATGTTTTGAGAAATTTATGAAATTTTTGGGAAAAAATATAATTTTTGGAGGATTGTTCAATTATTAGAAAAAATAATAAAAATGTTGTATAATTAAAAATTTTGATGAGAAATGATGATTAAATGATTTTTTATAATTTTATGAAAAAAAAAGAAAAACATTCAATATATATATGGGTTATATACAAAAAAGAGAAGGGAATTAGAAAGGAACAAAAAAATAAAAAAGTAAAAAAAAATGTATTGGGGGCCTCGGTAGACCCAAAACCCAACCCGCACAGGCTGGAAGCCCGTGCGAGCCTCGAGCCTAGAAAATTGCCCAGGCGCCTAATGCTCGGGCCTGGCACGCAAGCCAGCCCAATTGGGCTGGCCGGCCCATGCGCCCAAGTGGTTTTCCCATCCCCATTTTCATTTTTTTGTTTTCTTTCAAATTTTGTCCGAATTTCAACCATTTTCTAAGTAAAACCATGGGAATGCATGGTTTTTAATCCATGGTTTTTGCCATCTCATCCCACCTCATGAGCAAGCCAATGAGTGATGGCAACTAGTAGTCTTGCATGGATGCTCAAGGGCCATGTGACACCTTATTTTGCCATGCAAGCATCCCCTCCATGCAACAAAATCACCACTTGAGCAAGAGTTCTAGATTTTCCAGATTTTCCTTCCATCTTCTAAAGCATATAACTTCGTTTTGAGTTCCTGATTTAACCTTCGTTTTGAGTGTTCTAACTTTTTGAAAAGCTCTTGCCACCTCTAGAAAGTCCCACAAGCAGCTCTTTGAATCTCGAAACCATTTGAGGCAGAAACAGCAAAGAAGAGGTGTTATTCGTCAAGTTTCAAACCCATGAAACAGAAAAACTGTGTTGAATCAATTTTTAGAGCTTTGATTCCTAGGCCATTTTAGGTCTGTTTTAGAGGTATAATAGCTCGTTTTAAACCTTGTAACATCTACTTTAATTTTCATTTCATACAAAATAGCAAATAAACTCTAAAAATTTGTCAAAATAGGGCTGAAGTGGGCTACTCACCAACTATGACAGTTGTTTTGCAAGAAGGTTGTGTTGGAGGACAACTTTGAACCACCATTTGAAGTGGATAAGAACATCGGATTAGGCCGAGGTTTGGAATGGTTAAAGCTCACATTAGGGACTACAGAAAGATATAAAGTTCGAACCATAACCCTCTATGAATAGGATTTACTATGCTTACAAATATGCCCTGTTAGTTAGAATTCTAGGATCTAGTAAATTTTTTGAAAAAATTCATTAAGTTGCTATGTTGGAACTTGTAATTGAGAATGGTTAGGGTTATGCTTACTTACTATTTTGAACGAAACCTAGTGAATTGGTGTTTTGGGATCTGAGAAGCCTTAAAACCAACAGAGGAAAGCTTCAGATTAATGCTGCAGAAAGGAGAGAAAAGGTCATGGGATATGTCTAAAATATACATGCCAAATTTCAGAACATTCTGAGTTAGGAAAGTAGGTCAATTGGAGCACTTAGTGACTACCTGTCACATGCAGTCCAGGAAAACCAAATGTCTTAATATCACTATTGGAAAATATATCAAATGAGGTCCAAATATTGTGAAATAAAATTCTAGTAACTTTTTGGGAAGAATAGATCAAATCTAAAATTCTTAATTAAATCTAATGGTTGGATTAGTCAGAGGAATTTGGAAAATTTACTTAGCAGATAGGAAGAAAAAACCTAGAAATGCCTAAGATTTAGCTGAAAATTCTGAAAGTAAATTGAATGACCAAACCTTAGTGTTTTGAGCTGAAATTTGGTGGAGCGATTCCTAACTATTTTTAGAATATGCATACCAAATTTCACAACATTCTGATATGGATAATTACGTCAAATGAGGCAAACAATCACTACTTCTCACATAAAAGCCGAGAACACACAAACCCTAATATGTTGACCCAATTTAGATCCAAATGGCCTATGTTGACCCAATTTGGGCACAAATTGACCAAAAGTGATGTGGATGACCACATTGACTAGAATTGACTAGAGTTGACCTGGTTTGATCGATTGACCAAAACGACTCAGGTCGATTGAAATTGAGTAAGGATAATGAGATTAGATATTAGGCCACAACATGGATAGAAATGAGACTAAGTTTAATTGATGCAAATTCGATAGAGTATTACACGATTGGTTTGGTTGTTGACGGGGCATCAGTGCACAGTACTCGATGTGAGTAGTTCGACTCAAGTGCTTTCTGTGACTTTTATTCTTTACGTAAAATTTGTATGAAATGACATGGTTTAAATGGTTTCACAAGATTTACATACATTGAAGTCTGAGTGCTAGGGGTTAGTGTAACACCCACCGGGAATCCTACCGGGACTCTTACCCACGTCGTAGGACCCACGTCATGGCGTGTCACTCACAAGGTACTGTCCCCTGCCCCCTGAGGTTTTCTTTCGCCTCCGCGGAGATTCGAACCTAAGACCTAGGGCTCAAGTACTTATTTCTTT
>JAJIYU010008782.1:0-17631 GCA_030144865.1 Tinospora cordifolia | reverse complement strand
CTGGTGCACGTTGTTCGTTTCTAGGTTTTTTGCGTGATTACCACGATCGCTAGAACACCGACCGCGGTCACAGGTATGCACTTCCCTGTTTCATTTCTGGGTTTCTCCTGTAATTACTGCGGTCACTGTTGGACCGACCGCGGTCACCAAAACGATGTATTTCACTTCATTTTCTGGGTTTCTCCTACAATAATCGCGGTCACTATAGGATCGACCGCAATTACCAGAATGAAATTTTGGTGTTTAGTGTCTTTCTTCTCCATTTCTTATGCTTCTCGGATTGGTATCACTCTTACATTTATTTAGACTTATAATACATGATTTTCGGGTATTTTGATCATTTTGATTCTTTTATTAAGTTTGTTATTCCACTTTATTTGTTCCTATTGACGTGGAAATCTCATACACTTTTAGGGTATTACAGAGCTATTCTAAATAGCCTGCGAAGTAGTAGCAACAAAGTGCTACAAAGATTTAGGAAGCGATCTCAAGGTGAAATTCTTTCTTTTCTTTTAATTTATTATTCTGATTTAAATAATGTTTGCTCGTGTGATTATTTTAATTCTGTTAAATTATTATATTGCTTATGACCAAGAGAGTATGCTCTATAGTTGCGTCTTGTACGATCTTCTAAATTAGAAATTCGAAAGTCATTGATTCATTTATGTTATATTGTTGGAGTATTTAATTATTGTGGAGAATTAATTACGCATTATTATATTATTCATGACCGAGAGAGTATGCTATGTAGTTGTTTTTTTCACGATCTTCTACATCAAAAATCGAAAGTTATTGTTTCATTCATGTGATTGTCAACAGTGTTATACTGTTGGAAGTGCTTGGATACTGTTGAAATATTTATGTATTATGCTCTTACACACAAGAATAAGATTAAATGAGATTTCAACCATGTATCGGCACGAGGACGGTCGTTCTGTGTTCCATGTAGAATTGGACTTTTGAACTGGTTGTCAGAATTGACGCCAGAGTGGACTGGATTTCAAGAATGACCCCACTTCATATAGAAGGGTTTGAGTTTCAAAATTGATCTCTCTCCCCAGATCTGGAGCACAGAGGTCATCCCCGTTCAGTCTAAATTACAACTAAAATAATATGTTGTTTGAATCGATTAAATTCTGGAAAGTGTTTGATATGCTTGTGTTAGGAATTCTTTTTATTTATTTCATTGTAGGGCACGTGGGCCCAAGCTAAATTATTTATTTCAGTTTTGAATTTATTTTTCCACTGTAACAGTTCATGTACTTGGAATCTAGAATAAATAAATAAAAGGTTTGTTTTACTTATAATGTCATGAATTATTAGAAAGGAAAAAGGATAACGTAGCATAGGCCCGCCTCCCAGGCAGCCCAAGATTTTATTCAAAGAAAATTATACCATCAGATGACGGGGATGATGAGGCTCAGGAGGTGGGGTGTTACAGATGCCCCAACTTGACATGCCAGACTTGAGCTGTATTCTATGGGATAGGAACCACATTTGAACGACAAGTATTTGAAGAGGAACATGAAGAATTGTCATATACAACATGAAGACAGGGTAACATTCTGTTACGTGAAGATATATGAGATAAGAAGATGGACGGAGCTGATATAACCCATTCCTAAGTGGTCCTTGAAACAGAATCTTCTTCGTAAGCTTATCATTAACAACAAAATAGTTATCATGAAATTCAACAAAATAGTTTGTATCATTTTTAATCTTAGAGATACTTAACAGATTCTTAGTTAGGGAAGGAACATGTAAAACATGCTTTAGATGAATAGGATGCATAGAATTGTACTGAGCAGGCAAGAGAATTGAACCAACAATTGAAACATGCAATTGAGCACCATTACCATAGTTACACATGTGCTTCCCTTTGTATTTTGATTTATTTGCAAGCATTGAGCCATCAACAGTCATATGACTAGTTGCTCTTGTATCCATATATGAGGATGGATCAGCAGTAGTTTCAGGTGAGGTAAATAAATTTGGTGTCTGATAAATATTGACACTTGGAGTAAAAGTAGATTGTTGCACCACAAGTATAGGAGTGTTGTAAGATTTCTTGAATAGAGGAGCTTGATAGGGTTGATCAAATCGATGGTAGCATTGTAATACCATATGACCTGGCTTAAAACAAACTTGACAAAACACCTTCTAATCTCTATCACCACCATTGTGACCTCCACAACCACGACCTTTATTACCTTGATTACCTCTACCATATCCTTGTTCTTGAGAACTAGTTTTCATAGAGAAATTTTTTTTTTTTTTCAGAGGAGGCAAGATTAGTGGAAGCATTAGCAACATCAACATATGTTGCTACATTCAACTGAGCAATCTGTTGTTCGTGCACCATTAGAAGATACTAAGCATCTTGTAAAGACATAGAATTTTTGTGAGAAGATATTAACATAACGACTAGATCAAATTCATGTCCAAGTCCATTTAATACACTTTGAATCTAGTCTGGTTCAGTGATGATCTAACCAATTGACTTGAGCTTTGCACCAATGCTCTTTATCTAAAGAACAAATTCCATAATTGACAAAGAGCCTTTTTTTCAGAGAACTTGGTTGTCGCTTGAGTTCCAGAGCATATGCCATAGATGATTGAGCAAACAATAGTTCAAGTGTGTTCCAAATGTCAAAGGAGTTAACACATTCAGTTATCTAACTGATAACATTTTCACCTATAGTTGAGAATAAGCAACACATTAGTAGCTGATCTATGCATTGCTCAATTTCTAGTTATTTTGTTTTTGAAGATTTATTTGATCTTGTAATGAGATAATCAAGACTAAGAGCTTGTACTGCAGATCTCCTCTAGTATGAACAATTTGAACCATTCAGCTTAATTGGTAAGTTGAAATTCAAGGCTTTAACTATGGTTGCAACATCTGAAACACATTAGCTAAAGAACTTGAAGAACTACTATGTGCCAATTCAGCAAAAGCAGAGAGAAGATATTGTAAATAAGGAAGAAAAAGCAAATGAAGACCAATATGATTTAGAAGACTGTCATTTATTTAGAACAGTTTGTCCACTTGTTACAACAACTACCCGGACGATGTCTATTTATTAGTATCTCCAACCAATACAAACATGACACTTGGAAATTTGTTACAACCTACTCCAAGCATTTAAACTCCTCCTCAGATACTCCTAAACAAATTCTAACGTGATCAGAAACTCTCACAAAGACCATCTTTAGAAATCATTGATTCAAGTGGATGATCTTGATTACAAGAAGAAATACTTCCCTTGAAATAACTGGCATCGAGTAGCCTGATTGAAATCTATTGGCTAACTTAAGTAATAACTAAAACACCAAAATGTAATTTGTTGATGATGCTGTTAAAGAAAAATGAACTTCAAGCGGTGAGCCAGTGACGGAGGATCCATGCACAAGCTTCTTCTCTGATGGCAAGAAAGAAATATGATTAATCCAACATTGAATTCTCTGTTATATCGAATGAGAAAAAAAAAGAAGAAAAAAAAATTAATTATATCGAATGAAATGAAAGTAGAAGAAGAGTTCTGAGTTGAAACTGCTGTAATAGATGTCTAACTGGACTCAAATGATAATCAAGTGACAGTAACAAAAATTACAATCTCCAGCCACAGATTAAAGAACCATCAACTCACATCTTTGAACTAACTTGATTTTAACATGAAATTTGATCATATATAATTGGGTTAATCTTTTGATCGATGAATTTATTTGCTCTCTTTGACGCAAGAAATTTGTGGTAAAAATATTTACTTTTTCTAATTAAATATTTTATTTCTAATTGATCCTTATTTAATTATTTCGAATTAATAAGAGAATTTTTTAACTTCTTAATTTTAAAGTAATATTATATATTTAATTGAATCCAGATTTAATTCATATGTTGCATTTAAGTACATTTTAAAAATGATGAAGTATTTTTAAAAAGGCAAAAAGAAAGTTACCATTTTTTTTGTTTTAACAGAAAGAGTACATGCTAACGTGACTTTCATTACTTTATGTTGATTCTGATTTGCATTATCGTATTTTGTGAACATCTTTTGTTTAACCTTTTTGAAAGATGTTCATTATTATGATCTCCTTCCTGAATTCCAAAATGTGGAAGATAAAAAAAAAGTGAGAGACGCCGGAGAGGCTGCATGAAGCGCGGTACTTTATGCGCAATCCCCACGCCATAAAACAAAATCTAGAGGTGGTGAGAGTGTGATGGCGCATGGTTTTGGGGGTAGTAAATGTGACGGCATTATTGGTCAATCACAATGACGCCTTTTCACGTGTCGCTGCTGCCTGAGAAAGGTCGGAAAAAAAAAAAAAAAGTTTTTCTTTATGATCCTTGTTGCCCATTTACTGGCACTGTCTCATCTGTCCCGGCTCTTCCTCTTTACTTTTACTATGCTTGCAGGGCCTTCCTCTCTGACTGTCTTACCTCTTCATCTTGCCCTACCACAAGCATCATCCATTCTTCTTCTTCGTCGTCGTCGTCGTCGTCGTCATCATCATCATCATCTTCTTCTTCTTCCAGTTCTTTTGTTCCTCGTGGGCCCCTCTCTTCCTCTAAGGTCAGACGTTAGTTGTCATCGTTTCCTTTTATTTTTGGGGGTTCAACTTTGGTTTGTTTATTTTTTAGCCACCAATTCTGTTACTGTAGAAAAGTTACAGTTTTGAGTTGTTTGTTTGTTTTGTTTGTTTGGTGTGTGGATTCTGTGATGTGGTTATGTTTAATTTTCAACTCCCAAGCCAATTGTCATTTTTAGTTCCTCGTTTTTCGACTAATTACTTCTCAATCTTCTTATTTAATCTACTTTTTTTTTCTTTACTTTTATTTGTGTGTTCTTGTTCCTATGATTGATTGTGACAATTTAAGATCAGAGATGTATTTTTAAAAAAAAAAAAAAAAGGAAAGAAAAACAGAAAATGGACATAAGGGCTCACTTGGGATTTGTAATAGATATGTTTGCAAGTCGTTCAGATTGACAACTCTACCTTTTCTCTTACTCATTATATCACACATACGTAAGGTTTTGGGTGGTGATAGTGATAATGAGTGGGGTAATTAGGTTGAGGTTGTTTTTGGAATGTAGTAGAAACAGACAAGGATTATAGAATAGTTAAAATGAAGATGAAGATAACTGGGGTAGGAAAAGATAAAACAAGAACAAACCCACATGCTCTCCATTCTTTACCCTCCCTCACCCTCATCTTGATTATTGCTATATCTCTCTTTTTGTTTTGTCTCCATGCTGACCTTCTTCTTCTCTCTTACTCTGATCAACTAGACTTTTTGGGAGGAGCGCATGTTGCTCTGCAAGCCCTTTGTTATCTCTGTGTCTCCTTGACAACTCTGAAAAAAAAAAATCTTCTTCGCTGATCTGGAAGAATAATGGGTGAAGAAATGGCAGATACTCTTAACGAAGAAATCCAGGTACACACCCATCTGTAGTTCCACCACTCTTCATTTTATCATGAGACCCTTTTGGTTAATTAGAATTTTGTTTGTTCTTATATGTGTTTTCTTGATTTAATTACATCCTCGTTGATTCCTAGATGTGCTGTTTTCTTTCCCCTCTCTTCAACACTTTCTTCATTTAGTGGCATGTTTTGAATCTTACTGAGATTTGTTTCCTTACAGATACAAATACCAAATTCAGCCGACACTGTTTTGAACGCATCAATCTCGTTTGGGAGATTTGACAATGACTTACTGTGTTGGGAGAGATGGTCATCTTTTTCACAGAACAAGTACTTAGAAGAAGTTGAGAAGTGTTCAACGCCTGGATCAGTGGCTGAGAAGAAGGCTTACTTTGAAGCTCACTACAAGAAGATAGCTGCTAAAAAGGCAGAGCTACTGGCTCAAGAGCAGGAAATGGGCTCTGATTTGTTGAGATCAGAAAATTCAAGCCATGGAAATACAGTTGGAAGTGTCTGTGGAGCAAATCACGAGTTTGAAGTATCAAATTTCAATGGCACAGCTGAATTAGTGGAAGAAGATAAAAGCTCAACTGTTGTGGTTCATAGCAATCACATAGATGAGTTGAATCAGGAAGAAGGTGGCCTAGGATTTGAAGGGTCATTCACTGAAAGTGTTAAAGAAATAAAAAATAGTCCAGGTAGTCCAAGGCCTAATTATTCAGAGGAAGAAGCTATTTCAGTTCAACAAGAGAAAAATTCAACTGAACTGCAGCCTCAATTGGATGGGTTGGAAGTTTCAGTAAAAGAAGATCCTCTTATGGTTAAAGAAGAGAACCATTTGATGAGATTAAACGAGCAATTAGAGAAGACAGACCTTTTAGAGGATCTTAAAGCTAATTCTCAAATTAAAAAGCCACAGAAGGAATTTTCAAAGGTGAAGTCCTATATATATATATATATATATATATATAGTAAATTCATATAGTTCTGAGACTCTGAGTATGGTTTTGATTTTCTTTTGTCACTTTGATTTTCAGAAAGCCTCATCTTCTAAGGAGAAGAATTTGACAAGAACAAGGAAGGAAACCACAACACAAACATCAAAATCCGTACACACTCCCCTCCCAAGAGCAACAAAGCCAGCAGTGGCTACCCTGGCAACAGTTGCTTCTAGGATTTCAACCACAAAGCAAAGCAGATCTGTTGTACCTAAGAATAGAAATCCATTAGTAGCCGAAAGCAAAAGATCCACTCCTAAGTCACTGCACATGTCAATCAGTTTGGCGCCCGCAAATACTGATTCCCCTATCACATCTTCTTCTAACATGACAAGAAGGTCCCTAATAATGGAGAAAATGGGAGACAAAGAAATTATAAAGAGAGCCTTTGGCCAATTTCAGAAAAATATGTACTTATCAAGTCCTTTCACTGAGGCAAAACCAGCTGTACCTCACAAGGTTTACCATCTCTCTTATTTGCAATCCAAGTGTTGTTGTAAAGTTTGAATCTATCTGACTTCTGTTTGTTAGACTATTTGGAAGTGACTCTGCTTCAGTTCAAGAAATGGTTATCTTATATTTGCTTGCTTCTGTTTACCTTTTCTTGTTTTACAGGTCTCTATGAATGGCAGGAAACAAACTGGAATTGCTCCTATTACTCCACAAAGAGATAACGAAAGGTAATATTTCAGAATTATACAAACATTTACTGCCAATTCTTGGAATATTTGTTCGTGTATTTGTGGAGACATGTGATTTTTTTATTTCCCTCCCCTATTTGTAGTTCTAATGATTGCCTAAGCTTTTCTTTGTTGTTGATGGTGTTCAATAACTCTTATTTCCACTACTTGGGAACTTATTAAGACACTACAAGTCTACAATTCTGAGGTTTTCTTTTCTTTTCTTTTTTTAATTTTTTTGGGGTGGTTAGGAAGGAACTGTGTTTCTTTTATTTGTGCTGATTTCCTATGATTTATGGTCTTTGTAGAGGGAAAAAGGCTTTAGATAAGGAGAGTTCTCAAAGAGGGCAAGAACGTTCTAGATTGACCTCTGCATCAGACAGGTACAAGGCATGAAAAAAAGGTTTTGGTGGATTTCCTCGATCATTTAGTACATAATGCATTAAACGTGATACTATATCTTTACTTCCCCCTTGGTTGACTTGTTTGTCACTGTAACAAAAGCACTTTTTGTTTCACTTTCTGTAAGTAGCAGCTGAGTTTGGCCCATTTGTCTGCTTTTGCTACTGCTAATAATTGCATATCTATCGCAATATGGAAAAGCTATTCAAGGGCAGCTTTGTCACTCAGCTTCTGTGATATTAGTCTCCTTTAAACCAAAATATATATTTTTGACACTAGAAATACCACCAAAAGCACTTTCTGAACAAAGTTGTTGAATGGATCAAGTACTTTGTTTAATAAGCACTTCTTTAAAAGCTATAAGCTATAGGTAGAAGCAATAGCTAACAAGCTTAATATTGTTGAAACAGAAGTTTTTTAATTGTTCTAATTGGAAATTCCCAAAAATAGCTTGGTGGATGATTGGGAAATTCTTGTAGTTGTTTGCAACTGTTTGACCTAAGCAACTTTGCAGTATCATGGAGTTATAGCCATATAGATTATAGATTGTTAAGTGCATTCTGTCATGGATGCAACGATACCCAAGTATTGTTGGAAGCATTTCGCAACTAAATATGTATTGATTGTTCTAGGGCAGGCCTGTCAGAGCAGCAAGTGATCATCCAAGAAGTGTGAGGGCTTCCCTGTCCTCTGCTTTTGTCTTGAGAAGTGATGAAAGAGCTGAGAAACGAAAAGAGGTATCCTGCTTTTACTCATTTCCTTTTTTTTTTTTCTTAATTTATCTTTTTATCAAGTCGTGTTCAGCAATATTTATTTTCCTGTAAACTCGTTCCAGTTTACCAAGAAATTGGAGGAGAAGTCCAATGCAAAAGAGGCTGAGAGTAACCAACTTCAATCAAAATCAAAGGTAATCAATCTTCGCCTGTCAATGCCTTTTTCCAAGATCTAGTAAACAAATCCTTATTAATTATTATTGATTTATGGATAACAATATAGTCATGTCCTTGCTTGGCTCAGGTGGAAAAAGAGGCAGATATTAAAAAATTACGCCAGAGTCTTAATTTCAAAGCCACACCAATGCCAGTTTTTTATAGAGGACAGCAGGTGTCTAAGACAAACATGGGTAAGGTGAACTAACTCCTCCCTCTTTCTCTACAATGTATAAAGGACTTGAGCATGTGAAAAGGATCCTGATAAAATTAATTTCTTATTTATATTGAATATCAAACTTTTAATTACTACTTGCTGTTCTATATGGAAGGTCTACTATATAGTTAGTGGAAAACTGCAAGAATGTGCCATATCCTTGCAGAGGTGTCATCTCAGTGATCTTTAATAAAAATGATACACGCACAATAGTAATTTAGGATGTAGATGGTTACCATGCGATATCCTGAAAAGTTATTGTTTTCCTTTGTTTGTTCCATGGCACTGGTTTCTTATATTTCCATTGTCATATATTTCAAAAGAAAACATCAATTCCTGAACAATAGATAGCTGGCGATGGCTTGTTATTGATTATGTTGGTAGATACGTCGAGGCATCATATTGCTTTTTGGAGTTGTCCAGTATCTTTTGTTGAATTCTTTTTGGTGCAACAGCTATGAACTAGGAGGCTGACTTCCTTGCATGCTGGAACTTGGATTATAGACAATAGAAGCAGTGAAGTTTTGAAGACTCATATATATAGGCTTAGTTTGGTACAGCTTTTGCTAAAGCACTTATTAGATAAAGTATTTTTTTCAGAAAAAGGCCTGTCTGACCTAGCGTTTTTAAGACACTGAAAAACTGCAGTGGTTTGGTCTAGAAGTAGATGGTACCAAATGCTTTTAAACTTTACTTTGGTCGACAAATACGTTTTCATTGTTTTTTATATTATCTTTTGTTTATTTTACTCGATCAATAGCAATTAACCTTTCACAATGGAAAATCTGTTCTGTAGACTCCTTCACTGTGACATTAAGCACATCAACATCATGAACTTCCTTTTCTTCTCGTTCTAATCATTTATTGCAACACTCTACTTCTGGTACCTCAGGAGGCCGAAAATAATGAGATCCATCATCACTCTCGGACCCGCAAGTGATCAAGAACCAGCATGATTTTGGAAAGATGGGGAAGAATATGATAATCTTTAATTATGAGTATGAACTACAGATCCACAGGAAAAAAAAAAAGAAAAGAAAAAGAAAAAAGAAAATGTAGATTGATGAGATAAATGTTTGCCGCAGTTTCAGATATTTTGATTCGTATAAATACTCTGGGCGGAGAGTGATATATGTATATGTAATTGGCAGATTAGGCTAGGAAGAGTTGGGGAGTATTATTGTTTGGGCCAACAACAGCTAGAAGAAATTGGTAAGTAACAGGCTGGATAGATAGCAACCTTACACCACCCTCCTCTTGCTAAATTTTGGTGGGTCCTTGAGTTTGCATTGAAAAGAAGGGTCGCCGCCCATGATAGGCTGTCTTGGCTTCATATTTGTGCCCTTTTCAGAATGGGAGGATATTTATTATGTACACAAGATTGTAACTAGGAAGTGTGTTAAAATAGTTATTTTATATCGCGTTTACCTTCTTTGGTTCTGAATGCTCAATGGTGTAGTTGCTGTTACGGTTTTAAGTTTAGTGAGGAACTTTATATATATATATATATATATATATATGTATATATATATCTCAGATTCTTGGCTATGCAGTATGATCTGACATACGAGAAGAGTCCAAAATTATTCAGAACTTCAGATGCATGTGGGCTGAACCAATCTGGAAAGCTCCTTTAGTTTGTAGTGGAAAGAAGTAAATAGTGGAAATGCAATGCTCTAAAAACATGCCTACTTTTTTCTTTATGGATGGCTGCCCATATCAGTAATGGCGTAATGACGGTACATAGTACACACTGACAACAATCTCAAAGCTGACTGATCAATCTTTGAAGTTTTTAACCAAGTTTATGTTGCAAACAGGCAGGCCGGCGTGATAGCACTTAAAGCCTCACCTCCCACCATGTTTGCCACTTGAGGGATAAACTTTCCGCAGTTTCATTGAAATATATATACATATTTTTTTTGCTTCTTTTAACTGTTTGAAGAGTACTTAAAAAAATACTGTATAAATAACATAAATGTTAATATAAAATGATGCTAGAAATGGTGTTAGAAGAAGTTGTTAGGTGTTTGTATTAAAACAGTATAAAAGTTATACTATTTTGGTATAAAGAATTGGAGGTACAATTAGAAATGTACAAACTTTGCTAAGCAAGGAGGGGCGAGTCACAAATGCTTTTTTTTTCTTTTTTTTATGCTTTTGTATGATGTATTTTTGAATTAGCTTTCATATACTTTGAGACAATTATCGTTCGTGCTTTTTATGTAACTTGAGCATCACTCTTTATGATGTTGAAATATTGTCACCAAAAGACACATGTGGCAAGAGCAAAAATTGAACTCTCATCTAACGGTTCTCCTTTAGAAAGCTATCACCACTTTTGAAAGTGCAAGTTAAGTGCATATGCCTTAAACCCTCTTGGCCAAATTTCGCATGAATTCAGTTATTTATCTTTAGGTACGAACACTTGTACTTAAACACTGAAAGACAACTCCTCTCACATTTTCCCAAGAGAAACTTCTAACATACGATCCCGTATAATTTTTTCAATACAAGAGTTGTTCTTAAACATTTAAAAAGAAAAAAAAAATAGAAAGAAATAGCTAAAAAAGAAAAAGAAATCAGAAAACACCTTTCGAATCGGATAATCTGTGTTCCTGAATTTGCCATGAACTTCACTTAGCTTGCCTTAATTATTTAGAGTCATTTGTTCGCTGCAAGACCAAAAAGTGATAGAATTCCCAAAATGTGGCATATTGAGATCACCTTGGGTGGTGACTGATCATGAGTCTTCGTTTCTGTGGAAGAGACTTCTGCTAGTCATATAGCTACTCCCCAAAAACCACAACCGACCACCCTAGTTAAGGAGCTGGGTGGTATTTTTCTGTAACATAATCCAAGTAATTTGGCTTTGACTTTGATAAATTCGTTGTCTCAACCACCCCAGAGTAATGAAAATGACATCACAGAATGTCAACAAGCCACCTAATATTATAACTGCGAAGCCTATTACTCAGTTGCTTATATATTACCCATGGATTAGGCAGTGGTTGAGATCATCCTTTACACACCATCGTCTATATATATATATATATATATATATGTAACATTTATTTGTTTGTTTGTTTATAGGCTTTGGTGGAGTTGGGTTTTAGGTATTAGCTACAGAGTCCTGTAAGTAAAATGTTGTAGAGGATTGGGGCTGAAGGTTCTAAAAATTAGGTCAACCACATGTGGGCTCACCCATATTGTAGTGTGTTGGATTGGTTTTGACCAGAGTTCCACAAACTCTCCTCTCATTTACTCCCATGAGTCACGCCAGGAAACCTTCAAGTGCGTCTGGCCGAAATCCACTTTGTCACGGTTTTGGGATTATAGGTAGCAACAAATTTTCACCAACCCAATTACATGAATTATTAGAATACAAAAGAAGACTATCAGGTCATCTGCAATGTGAATGAAGTACAAGCAAGAGACTTGTACCTACTTTGTATCACCATGTTGGCTAGCTAAACCACGTAACCAAAATAATGCCTTCATGTTAGATATGGCAACTCTATCATCAAACGAGGCCTCGTCAAGTGAAAAATCACACCTAAGCCCTCTCCACATGATAGCAAGCAATAGGCGAACATTGATTATATCAAAGTGGATCATGAGGGAGAATTCATAATTGCTGATGGTTTCTTGAGAAAAAGAAATTATTTGAGTTC
Source organism: Tinospora cordifolia (assembly GCA_030144865.1). Lineage (NCBI taxonomy): Eukaryota > Viridiplantae > Streptophyta > Magnoliopsida > Ranunculales > Menispermaceae > Tinospora > Tinospora cordifolia. The sequence goes on along the minus strand of JAJIYU010008782.1, from coordinate 5,307 downwards.
AGATGTATCCTCTTGTTCCAGTGTCATATTGGAAAACAAAAAATAAATAAATAAATAAAAAATAAGAAAAGAAAAGAAAAAAAGAAAAGGGTTGAGATATTGACATCAAGGATCAAACAAAATTTCACTGAGCAAGGAGAAAAAAAAATAAAAAAAAATAACTCTTCCTTTGATATGAGTCCTGACTAAAATACCAGTAAAGAATGCGACCAATTACATTAACAATTCAAGGTATATCACATTTTACATTCACGCATGCTTTACGTTTCCTTATGGGCCTAAGTCGCCCTTTGGTGCTTTTGCCTATGTACATGGAACAAATCTATTACATTTGGATAAAGTTCTCTTTAGAAACCATCCTCTGATGAATCACTAGAAGATGATGAAGTCCTAGACACAAATGGCTTGAAATGTGCAGGCAAGTTTGGGAACCTCGCAGGAGCTTTTGTTACTGGGGACGGCGGTGATGATGATCCCACACTTGCTTTTCCTGGTTTCTTCTTTTGCAAATTCCTAGCAATGCTGATGCAAACTTGATCGACCATCCCTAGAAAATCTTTAACTATAATGAATAGTTGTAGGGCATGTGCACTTCTATCCTTGGAAGCTCCAGCTTGATAGTACTCGGTTGTTTTCTTCACCAGTTCCATGACCCTTGCTTGTTCCTCTTTCACCACCTTAAGTTCCTCCTCCGCAGATTCTAAGAAAACCTTCATTTCCCTCACAAATCCACTCCCTCTATTACCAGTAATAGACGCCAAGAATCTGCTGATTTCTTCGACACGGCTAGTAAGACCAGAGCATGTATTGATAAAGGCATCATAGTCTATTGCAGCTGCTTTTTTAACATTCGAGAACTCAACACTAAGGCCTCCAACCACCGGTAGCCCAAGCATCATGTACTCTTTTTCCTTATCAGCTTTTGATGCTGCGTTGTCAGAATTAACAGTGCTGTTGCTACTCTGGCTATTGGTTCTACTGAAAGAGAAATTTCTGTTGATCACACAACGTTTCCCCTCGGCACGGACTACTTCTTCCACAACAAAGTGTAAAAGTGTAGTTTTTCCATCAGTACTTTTCACATCTGAAAGCTTTTGCAATGCAGTAAGATTGAATGCTTGGGCATTCCCTCTGGCCGTTCCAGCATTCATTCGGTTCCCTGCTTTGAGAACAGCTTCTAAAAGTTTTAAGAATAGCCCGCGAGTTCGAAGTTCCTTGCACCCCAATTCAAGGGTCTGCAATAACTCCTTTAAATGAAGAATCTCAGTATCATAATTTGAACGGAAAAGCATGGCGTTAAGACGGTCAAAAGGGGAAACAACAGCCTTCAAAATGTGGTAAAGAAAAGACTCAGCATCGGCAAGTTTTGTTGGATTCCCGTCAAATTCGAGAATCAAATTTTCTTCTTCTTTGGTTGGGGTTATTCTGATTAGCTTTTCGAGGGTGTCAGCATTTAGGCCATGACCTTCAAGTAGAGCATCGAGGATTTCTTGGCGAGAAATGTTGAGAGTACGGATCACAATGGCTATGTTTTGGGACTTCCGGGGATCAAGTATGAAAGTTTGGGCTGGAGCACCATTGTTGGTGTTGCCCAAGTTTGATGTAATGGTCTTTCTTTCTGGGGATTTCTTATTGGTGGCAACATACCCAAACAGAGCTTCCATTAGATCGTCATCAAACCTACCCAAAAAAAAGAAAAGAAAAGAAAAACAACAACTAAATTCATTAAGCAACGTGAAGCAAAGATTTGGCAATGCAGCATTTCAAAGGCTTTGTGATCATAAACTAACATTTACCTGAAAGACCCATCACTGATCTTGTCCCAGACCATCGAGTGGTCACCCTTAGCAGTCACCTTGTCCCAGTGCAATGGTTTCAGCTTTGTCTGAACTGTTTTGGCCCCCGAACTGGTTACACTCTCACTTTGAGATGAATTCACACGATTAATTTCACTTGATTTCACTCTCGGCACTGGTGGTGGCCTGGACGAGGAAGCCACAGCGCCTGCGTGTATTGGCGGCGGCAGCGGTGGTGGTGCAGGGCTGTTCTTCGCCGGAATTGTAGGTGGTGGAGGTTGCGGCACCGGAGTTTTCTTCACCGAATTCAGAGGAGGAGGAGGAGGAGGTGGTGGTGGTGCATTTGAGGGTGGTGATGGCGTCGGCGCAGCCACAGCTTCAAGAACAACCGCACTAGTAGAATCAATAACTCGAACCGGGTCTTCGGATTCTGGTCTTATTCGTGCAGCAGAATCAGAAGATTTCCCACGAAGCAGAGGAATTTCCTGAATTGGTTGCGAAGTCCTTCGCTGCTCTCTTCTGCTGCTGCTGCTACTGCTAACTTTTCTTCTATCATCTCCACCAGCACCACCACCAGGAGGCCTACGACAAAAAGGTTCCTTCTTAAAACTACTCTTCAACCTTCCGGATTCGAGCTTTCTCCAGTAAATCACATCAAGTCCATTCTCATCGACAATCAAACCTTTAAGAGTTCCATCTAAATGCTTCACTTCTTCCCCATACACCGCAGCATTAGCGTCCGGGGGACCATTAACTACGTTACTCTTCTGGCTTTCGAGGCGACGACTACGTCGAACAATGGCAAACTTCTGAAGCAAGAAGAAGAAGAGGCCGGCAAGAACAAGAGTGCTAGCAGCAGTAGCCGCAACAACCTTGCCGACGGTACTACCACTAGTATTTGATGATGAAGAAGAAGGTTCAGGAATTGTTCTTGGAGGGATGAGAGGATTTTTCGGAGGAGGAGGAGGAGAAAAGGGTGGAGTTGTTGGGATTGATGGAGAGTTCTGATCAGGGAAGAAAGTTTCAATGTTTTGAGGAGAACTGGATTGAGAAGAAGACAGAGGAAGAAGAGAAAAGATGAAGAAGAAGAAAGGAAGAAGATGAAGAAGCCATGGCTGGAGATTTGCAGCCATGGAAGAGGATATTTAGAAAGAGATTGAAACCAGAAAATTGTTGGGTTTTCCGTTTTGTCTAGTTTTTGGGTAATGGAAGTTGAAGTTAATTCGGCTGTCGTGGGCATTTGGTGTATGGCCGCTGAAAGTTTCAATAAGGAGAGAAGAGGGCTGTTAATAGCAGCAAAATTTGGAATTTTTAATTGGGTCTTTATTCCCGGGCAGCCTAGAGAATTACCAAAATGGGCCTGTAAAGTTTATCTTATGTTTTTTATAAAATGGCATAACGATAGGTTTTTAAGTAATTCCGGGACACTGACACTATAATAATGTTGAGAGAGAGGTGTGGGACTCCGGCGGTGGGTTTGGTGGTTTACTCCGTCCACCTTGTTTAATAGTGCTCCAAATCATACGAGTTGAATTAGGGCTTATTCAGATACAATTTTTTTTTTTCTTTGGTGTTAACTATAGGCGGCAACCTTTGTTAATTGAGAAAATTAATAAAAATTAGATATATTTTTAGCTCATCTAAATTTCATGATCTATTATTAAATACACAAGCAAATACCTAATCTATTATGGATTAAAATGAATATCTAATTTTTTTTTTCTTCCTAAAATGATTCACAAATTAGGAATTTTGGCTAATAATCTTATTAATTCAAGAATAGAGTATATAGACTCTAAACTGATTAGCGCGAGTTTGATTGATGGTGCATTTGGGGATCTGCGGCTATGATAATCATTAGTAATAAATTATTTGAGAAGGGGTTGGTTCCATTGAGATTTAGAAGATATCTTTAGATATTAGAAACGGAAGAAGTCAAAGCTGAAAATGCTTTGAAATTGTCAGAGGCAAGATAGAATTGACTATTTCATAAAAAACCAATAATAAACACTGTAAATTCCCCATTTTATCTGAATAAAAAATTGGATGGCAGACCAGTCACCATGAGGACATTCTTTTTTGGTTTTTTTTTTTTTTTCATTTTTTCCCTGCAATAGTTCGTGAGGATATTCAAGTGGGTAATTTTTTATATTGAGGTTGAAAGTGTTAAAAAGGAGATGATAATTTTACGTTGTGAGTCTCAATTTCTTGCAGGAATTTAAGAAAGTTTGTTCAATACTTTGTGAAATTAGTTGAAATTGACATGTTTTCTTAAGAAGTTGTTCACAACTTAAGGGTTTCTCTACTTTTAAAGAAATGAAGGTTCATCTTTTCCCTAATAACAATAAGAAAGAAGAGAAAATAGGTTTTTGGCATTGGAAAGTTAATTAACATAATAATAGTAACATGACTTATATAGTCATGCATGCAAGATACCTAAACTATCTATATATTAAGAGTTAGTTAGTCTAATATTCTCCTTTAAACTCAAGGTGCAAGTGGAACAAGCAACGAGAGTTTACTAGTAAGGAATCGAAACCTCTAAGTATAATGCGACTTGGTAAAAAAATTCACAAGGTGCAAGGAAAAAGACACAAATAATAAAGTAATGGTGTTGTCCTACAAGTGATGACGAGTGAAATGACAGTCAATTTTAATATATTTTATTTGTTCCTAAAACACTGAATCATGAGCAATTTGTATAGCACTTTGATTATCGCAATACATAGAAGTAGGAGAAAGAAGTGTAATGCCCATATCGAGAAGCAATCGACGCAACCATATGATTTTTGCAGTAGTAGAGGTCAAAGCACGGTATTCAGCTTCAGTAGAGGATTGAGAAACAACAAATTGTTTTTGCTTTTCCAAGAAATAAGAAAATCTTTGAAGAAGATACAAAAGCAAGTAATTGATTTGCGATTGTTAGGATCAATAACCCAAACAACATCTGAATAGGCACGAAGCTCCAAAGAAGAAGAAGAAGGAAGTAACAAGCTTCGATATAGAACACCATGAAGATATCGAAGAATACGAAGAACAACACCCCAATGAGTGGTGGTAGGAACACCAAAAAATTGACTAACAACATGGCCAACATATGCAATATTTGGGCGAATGATAGTTAAATAAACCAAGCTATCAACAATTGTACAATAAATAGAAGCATCATGTAACACCCTAACTCCCGAATCTGTCACATATGTCATAGGCGACATAGTTGTCTCGTAGCTTAAGACGTCATTACATTCGAGTGCAATCAATCCTGCTTTATATCCGAGAACTGGGGATATTACTTTTTTTTTCACATCATCTTTTACATTTGTTAGTTGCACCAGATCATATTCCAAGGTATAAAATGAAGTATAAATATACTTGCTTAAAAACAAAATAACAATAACCTTGGAATTACATAATAATTGAAGACATTAATTTATGACCAGAGTTATGAACAATTTTGTGGGTTCCATAGCCAATTTTTGATAATACAAATACTGTCTGGCCTGATGACCGA
>JAJIYU010008781.1:0-17695 GCA_030144865.1 Tinospora cordifolia | reverse complement strand
AGACTTCTGTGTTATAAAGATGTCATGCCTGATTGTGTTCAGGACCACAACTGGGATACCGAGAGTGGTTCACTCTTTCGGTTAATTCCTGATATCAGATGGTAAATTCCTAATATTAGAGCGCAACCGATAAACTAACTAAGTGTTTGAAATGCCCTAATGATTGAAACTATTTGCATGTTTCGCATGCTCATTTGTATAATGCTATTGATGTGTAGGGGAGGTCTACTGGGCTTTCGAGCTCACCCCATTTTTATTTTACAAGTACTCATGAGCCTAGCGCTCAGTGAGGATGCAGACTGGAGACTGGAGGATTTTGTATAGAGAGAGAGTGATATTTTTGTTAAACCATCTCTCTGTTTTTGTATAGTTTTTACGATGTATATTTTTAACTTGGGCCAGAGGGCGATGTATCATATTTTTGTATATGTATATACAAGACTGTATTTACCATTTTGAACACTGTTTTATCTTGATTGATAAACTAATGATTTTTAGTTATGGTACACTATACAATGTTCAATGATTTAGAATGATTTGATTCGAAAAGTGCTTCTGCTATTATTATCTTGATTTTCAGTATAAATATGATTTTGAACATCCGGTGAATCTGATTTGAAACTAACTGATTAGTGAAGCATGATTAAAATGATTATTTGAAATTAAAGAAATGATTTAAACCTCGTGTATAGAGGTAGAAAGATAGACTGGCGACATCTGTCGCACGCTCGGGGCCTCGGCGGACCATGCGTCGAGCTTGGAGCTGCGCGACGCCCGACGACGGGGCCACAGATTGACAGACACGACGTCCGGTCCGGGGGTCGGGGTGTGACACTAAATTAAGAACATCAAGGGAGTAGAACCCATTTCAGTCTTAACGTCAACTACAACCAAAAAGTTGTTTGAATCACTTAATGCATAAAAGTGTTTAAAGTTGAATGTGTTATTGACTAGAAATAGTAACTTAGTTGTTTAATAAATGATCCATTGGGCTATGTGCTCACCCCTTTCTTTTATTTTTCAGGAAATTGACTTGAATCATGAAGGCCATAGATATTAGATGATTTCTAAGTTTTGAAAGTTCTATTATAAGGGCATGTTGGCTAAATTTTGAATTTAAGACTTCCGCTGAATTTTATGTAAGTTTTGAGAGTTATGTACTCAAGTTTTGATTTAGGAATGTAACTTTCTTTATTTTATTTGAATAAATAATGATTTCAAAGTATTCGTTTATCTAATTGTATAGCCTTATTGAATTGAAATTTAATACATTGTGATGTATCCATGAACACTTTCAATAAGTGTTTAAATAAAGGAATTGAGATGCAAGTTGTGTACTTGTAAATGTAACATAGGACGCAACCCACCTTGTGGTTGAGCTTAAACCTATTTCTAGGGGGTTGGGGTGATACAAAAGTGGTATCAGAGCCTAGGCTTTAGGTTCGTTGGGCTAGAATTAGAAAGTTAATCAATGGTTGTTTGACTAGAATTAGAAACTCAAATTCGGGTTTCACTTTGAATTGGATTAATTCTTGAATGCCTTACCTTCTATTTTTGAAATTAAAAAACATTTTAGAAGGTGTTTTCAAAAATGAACTATTTGTTTTTAAAATGATTTGTTTGGATACAAAGACTACAACTTGAGCTGATAGTGGGTAAGTCTTGTCCCAAGTAAAGCTAAACATTGAAAGGGAGGTGGGTTATCCCGTCCTAGAAAGTGCGGTTGCTAAGCAAACTTCAGTCTTGCCGCCCGATTTAGAGGTTGTCCCACCAACTTGTACGAGTAGTTTGAGTTGAAGAACAACTATACTTTCTATAAAATAAAATTAGAAGGTGAAAAATTAGGGCAAGGAATTGAATAGAAGTCGAAAAAAATGCCAAAGGTGGTATCTTAGCTAGCCAAAGGTTGTGAGTTAACCAGACAAAACCTTAGGTCCAGGGGAAAGACCTTAGGTAGAAATGTGGTGTAGCCATGAGTGGCATAGTGGATCAAAAACATAAATCTTTAGGACATAGGCTAGAGACTGAAACTTGTGTAAAAATAGAAAATTGTTTGATCAGGACACGGGATCAGGAAGCTTCTATATCTTTCGATTTCTATGTAGTATGGGATGAATAGGAATTTAGGGTTATGGAGGAAACTTGGACTCGGAGAATGATGGACCATGTGTGGTGAATGATCGGTAACTCTGGCAGAACGGGTTTTTCTATGCTCACTGGTATGGGGCAGTGGAGTATAGTGGGCTTGGGAACCTTAGTTATCGAGCAATTTACAAAATTGTTTGGCTGCAGCTCTGTTCAGGGCGAAAGCCTAAGTGGAAGGGGTAGAGTGGTATGAGACACTTGAACTTGAAAGCTTAAGTGGAAGCTTGGAACCTTGCTGTGCTAGCTTGATTATATGATTGTCTGATATGCATGATGTAATGTTTAATTGCTTTGAGACCAAATCCTATACCCACGCATGAAAAGAACCTAGAAGAAAAACCTTTAGGCCACTGAACAAATCAAGAACCTAGAGACATGAATCTAGAGTCCTGATAGTATGAACATTTGATGAAGCAAATACTGATGACCTACTTGATTGGTAGATAATGGCTGGGACGAGAACGTACGCTACTCGATCCACCACCTCTGATGAAACCGAGCAACAGGATAAGAATTGCCTGCTAGAATGGAGGCAAGGATGGAGGCCATGATGAATGAGATGTCGCAGAGGGTGCTGGATCAACTATTGAAGGCACTTCCACAAATAATCTCTTAGGCGGCTCCTCAGCCACAAGTACGTGAATCCGCTCAGGTCCAACAACCAACACCTATGGTCCAAGATCCTGAACGTCATAGGGCTCAAGAAGGTTTGGAGGATGAGAAACAGAGGAAGATGCTGATAAAGCTACGAAAGCTCCATCCTCCTTCATTTGATGGAACTACTGATTGCATCTCGATGGACCAATGGTACCAATAGATGGAGGAAATTCTCAATGTACTTAAGGTAACGGGGTCGAGACGAGTGGCACTGGCCACCCACCACTTCAAGGGGCCAGCCAGAAGTTGGTGGCATATGATGATGATAGACCCTAACACAAATGTGGATAACATGAGCTGGGAGAACTTCTCAGAAATCTTCTATGAAAAGTTCTTTCTAGAGGCAACCTTAAACAAGCTACAAGAAGACTTTGTTCGACTGAATCAGAGGGACATGACTGTAGTTGAATATGAGAGGAAGTTTACCGAATTGGCCAAATTCTCCCCAGATTTGACTAGGGAAGAGAAAAGAAAGGCCAATCAATTTGCACAGGGTCTCAAAATGGAGATCTGAAAGATAGTAAAGATTCTAGGCCTAAAGACTTACAAAGATGTCGTAGAGAAGGCCCTAACACTAGAATAAGAACTCAACCTGGAACAAAGGTTGAGGGGGAAGAATAAGAGGTTCGAGAATGAAAATGATCAAGGGGCTCAGAAGAAAAAGAAGAATGGTGGGAAAACACCACCTACACAGAAATAGGGGGAGGCCAAGAACGAGTCAAGGGAACAAGCAAAGAAGCAAGGGTTTTGTTTTGTGTGCAACTACAACTAGAAGGGTCATCTAGCTAGAGATTGTCCTAATGAACAGGCTCGAGCTCCTCAGCAACAACCACAGCAGGGAGGAGGTCAGAAAGGTCATCTTCAGGGGAGGCAACAACAGTCGAATGCCAAATAGGGGCATAACCAGGGTCATGGGAAGAACCAGACCAAAATGTTCGCTGTTGAGGCTCAAGAAGACCAAGTTACTACAATGGAAGGTACATTTTTGTTGTTTAATGTTGCTGTGAAATTGTTGTTTGACTCGGGTGCATCTAAATCCTTTATTTTTGAAGAACTAGCTGATAGGCTACAACTTGTGACGAAAACACTACCTGTGACATTGAATATGTCCACATCAATAGGGACCACCGTGACTTCAAAAAGAATGTGTAGTTGTAACCTAAGGTTCGGGGATAAACTCATAACAGTAGATTTATGTCCCTTACCTTTTTATGCCTATGATGTAATCTTGGGGATGGATTGGTTGGACAGTACTAAGCCCAAATAGATTGCCCTAAAAGACGAGTGACCATAACCTTACCTTCTGGGAAAACCAATAGAATCAATGGGGGTATGCAGAAACTACCGAGGAGTCCAACCATAGCCATGTTGAGTTGCTTAAGGCTGAAGAATGAGTTTGAGGATCTCTCTGAAGAAGAACCTATGGAACTGAAGATGATACATGACCTAGCAGTGGTTCGTGAGTACGAGGATGTGTTCCCAGATGACTTATCCAGACTACCACATGCTAGAGAGATAGAGTTCAAGATTGAACTTCACCCTGGAACCAACCCTATAGCCATACTTCCTTATAAAATGGCACTAGTAGAACTGATTGAGTTGAAGTCACAACTCAATGAGCTCTGAGAGAAAGGGTTCATCAGGCCGAGTGAATCACCTTGGGGAGCTTCGGTGTTGTTCGTAAAGAAGAAGGATGGTTCTATAAGACTTTGTGTCAATTATCAAAAGTTGAACCAAGCTATGGTGAAGAATAAATATCATTTACCAAGGATTGATGACCTATTTGATCAATTGAGAGGAGCCACTCATTTCTCAAAGATTGATCTTAAGTTGGGATATCACCAGTTGAGAATCAAGGATTCTGATGTACACAAAATGACCTTAAGACAAAGATATGGACACTTTGAGTTCATCGTGATGCCCTTTGGTTTGACCAAGGCCCCATCAACATTCATGGACTTGATGAACCGAGTGTTTAGACAGTATCTTGACTAGTTTTTGTGGTATTCATAGATGACATCCTAATCTACTCTAAGTTAGAGGATGAACATTTAGAACACTTGCAGATAGTGTTGGGGACACTCAGAAAGCATCAATTATATGCCAAGTTCAGCAAGTATGAGTTTTGGATGAAGACGGTCAAGTTCCTTGGCCACGTATTGTCAGCAGAAGGCATCTCTGTAGATTCGGAGAAAGTGGAAGCAGTTATGGATTGGAAGCAACCTAAGATAGTTACAGAGATTAGGAGCTTCTTAGGCCTGATTGGGTACTACAGAAGGTTCATCCAAGATTTTTTCAAACTGGCAGAACCTATGACCAAGCTGACCAGGAAGGGAGTTAAGTTCGATTGGAATGAGAAGTATGAACAATCATTCCAAGAACTGAAGAAGAGATTGATTACGGCTCCTGTCCTAGTCACTCCAACCCATAGTGTTACTTATACCCTCTATATTGATGCCTCACTGAGTGGACTTGGAGCAGTGTTGATGCAAGAAAGACGAGTAGTCGCTTATGCCTCACGACAATTGAAGGTCCATGAAAAGAATTACCCTACTCATGACCTAGAATTAGCGGCCATCGTATTTGCCCTGAAGATTTGGAGATACTACCTTTATGGTGAAAAATTCGATCTATTTTTAGATCATAAGAGCTTGAAGTACATCTACACACAGAGATAGTTGAACCTCAAGCAACGTAGGTGGATGGAATTCCTTAAGGACTATGATTTTCAATTACACTACCATCTGGGGAAGGCCAATGTGGTGGCTGATGCTTTGAGTAGAAAGTTCAACCACGAGGAGGAAGAAAAGGGCCAGATGTACCAGTTAATCGAAGACTTTAGGCTGGGAATAACCTTAAATGACAAGCAAGCCTACCTTTACAGCATGTCTTGCCAACTAGATCTACTACATCAGTTAATGAGAAACAAAGGCAAGACAAGTGGCTTGTAGGTCTGATAGAGGGAGTTGAACATGGTAAGCATCCTAACTTTAGGTTGGATGCTGAGAATATCTTGAGGCTCGGGGAGAAGATCTATGTACCTGAGAATGGACAAAATAAGTAGACAATACTGGATGAGGCCCATCAGAGCAAGTATACAATACATCTAGGTAGAGATAAGATGTACCAAAACCTTGGAAAAACTTACTGTTGGAGAGGAATGAAGAGGGACATGGCTAAGCATGTTGCCAAGTGCTTAACCTGTCAACAAGTAGAAGCCGAACATCAGAAACCTTCTGGAATGTTACAACCACTCCCTATCCCTAAGTGGAAGTGGGATCACATTGTCATAGATTTTGTCAGTGGTTTGCCCAGGAACTAGAAAGGAAAAGATATTGTTTGGTTGGTTGTCGATTGTCTCACCAAAGTGGCTCATTTCCTGCCAATTAGATCCACAGACCAAGTCAGCAAGCTGGGAGAACTATATGTGAAGGAAATAGTAAGGCTGCATGGTGTACCCAAGACTATTGTGTCTGACAGAGACTCTCGCTTCACTTCACAGTTATGGCAGAGTCTACAGAAGGAGATGGGTACTAAGCTCACCATGAGTACAACATTTCACCCTCAGATGGATGGTCAGTCTAAGAGAGTTATCCAGATTTTAGAGGATATGTTGAGGTCTTGTGTTTTAAACTTAAAGGAAAATTGGAACAAGTACTTACTCCTGGAGGAGTTTGCCTATGACACTAGTTATCAGGCAAGTATTAAGATGGCTCCATTCGATGCACTATAGGCCCTGCAGATCACCTACCTATTGGACTGAACTTGAGGATCATGTATTAACCGGACCAGATTTGGTGGAAGAAATGAATAACCAAGTCAAGCTAATATAGAAGAGGCTGACTACAGCACAAAGTCGTCAGAAGAGCTATGCTGACAAGAGGAGAAGACCACTAGAGTTCCAAGTTGGGGGTAAAGTATTTTTTGAGAATTAGTCCCCAAAAGGGCATCAAGAGGTTCGGATTCAAGGGAAAGTTATCTTCGAGGTTTGTCGGACCCTTTGAAATACTTAGAAGAATCGGGGAATGTGCTTATGAGTTAGACCTACCAAGCAGAATGACTTCAGCTCATAACGTATTCCATGTATCCATGTTGAGAAAGTATGGACCTGACTCTTCTCACATCATCCACTGGGAAGAAGTGAATATTCAAGATGATGCTACTTACGAGAAAACAATGGTCAGAATCCTCGACCATAAAGTACAGAGTCTGCAAACGAAGGATATCTCGTTAGTGAAGGTACTGTGGAAACATCACGGGGTGGAAGAAGCTACCTGAGAACTCGAAAGTGAGATGAAGGCAAATTATCCACACCTGTTCACTAGAAATCCTTAATTATGTCCAAATTTCAAGGAAAAATTTTTTCCAAGGAGGGTAGATTGTGATACCCTAAACTCTTTGTACTCAAATAAATGAAATTTATCATTTATTCAGTGAAATTTGGGGGCAAAATAAAATCAAGCTCATTTCAAGGCTAAATTTGGCACGCTCCAAAACTCTCATTTTGTGTCCCTTAGGGGCCCAAAATAACTTGAAACGACGAAGATGACATGAACCAACTAAGGGGACAACATATCTAAAAATTAGAACAATTGGTTAAGGTTAGGGTTTTCATTTGCCAAACGACCTTCAAGGGGTCCAAGTACTTCAGGGGATCAAAATGACCCGAAACAAAATAAAATGGCATGAACTAACGAAATGAATGAAATATCCAAAAATTAGAATAATTGGTCCAGATTTTAATTTTCATTTGCCTAGTGACCTTAGTGGGTCTTAAATAAGGAAAGTTTTTGAAGGAAAATACCTAGGGCCAAACCATACCTTAAAATGTGCATTAGGTTCATGTGATTCCAAAACTATAGGATATAAATCATAATTCCATGTAAATAAAGAGATATTAATTTTTATTTAATTTTTGTGAATCCATGAAGTCATGGCCACCCCCACTTGATTGTGTACACCCACACCCACTTAAGCCAAAATTGGCCCAACCACGTACATGTGTGTGTGTGCACATGTGAGTAACCATATTTACATAGTTTCTTGGAACTAAGATGAGTATCTTTGACTATTATGTGGTGTCCCCTCAAATTTGATATTGTACACCCATACTTGATGTCCAAGAAATAAGAAAATGGTAAAGTATTCCTTGTGTGTTTGTGTGATAAGCAAGTAAGGAAACCAAACAGGAAAGTTGCCATGAGCACATAGGGGACGTCCCATTTGAATTAGAATATGATTTAAACCTCTTTTGTGTTCACAAATAGTTAGAAAAAAAGATTATACTCATATCTTTTGAATTAGAAAGCCATAGTGGTCTCACTTGCCAACCATGAGTACACTTGCCCTCTTTATACAAACCATCCCCTTTATGTATAGAACTTGCCCAAATTTTTGTGAGCTTCCCAAGCTGCCCAAGGCTGCCCTAGAACATCCCATATGCACTCATGAGCATCTATATAAACCCCCTTGCTCACTTTCATCTCATCTCAAAGCAAAGAGTTGACACTTCCCTCTTTGTTTGTTTTTCCCCTCTTCTTGGCACCTCTTCTCACCCTCTTTTCTCTTTTTTGTGAAAAGCTCTTGTTTCAGTATTTTAGAGAGTTGTTGAAGTAGTCTTGTTGGTGGTTTAAAGTTCTGAAAGTGGTTAATAAGGCGAACCTCTGTTGGATTCAACAAAAACTTGGATTAAGGTGAAAGGAATTTCTTGAACTTCTACTTTGATCTTTCAAATTTCTAGCATGTTCATGCTTGTTTAAATTTTAATTTTTAGCATGTTTTATTTTAGTTTCAGCATGTTTAATCATATTTTAATTTTAGTTCAACATGTTTTTTTGTTTTAATCACTCATGAGAACATGTCATGCTTAGAATTCATGTTTTGGATTTAATTCAATGTATCAAGCATGCTATGTAATGTTTACATGCTTTCTTGGTTGTTTAAAATTTTGATATCTACATTTTGAATTTCTTTTATGATTATGTGATTCTTAAATATAAGAAATTGAAGATAAGAACCACGTACTGTCATAGTGACTCGTACGGGTGCTATGAGTGTTCTTAACACATGCTTGGAGTGTGTGGTTGCGGGACGCAATTAAGGGATACTTGGTATGTGGCATCAAATGGAAAGTGACAAAGAAATGTCTTTCCACCCTAAAGAGGGGTATCTAAATGAAGAACATCAAGGGAGTAGAACCCCTTTCAATCTTAACATCAACTACAAACAAAAAGTTGCTTGAATCACTTAATGCATGAAAGTGTTTGAATCTGGATGTGTTATTGATTTGAAATAGTAACTTAGTTGTTTAATTAATGATCTACTGGGCTATGTGCTCACCCCTTTCTTTTATTCATTAGGAAATTGACTTGAATCATGAAGGCCATGGATATTAGATTATTTCTAAGTTTTGAAAGTTCTATTATAAAGGCATGTTGCCCAAATTTTGAATTTAAGACTTCTGCTAAATTTTATTTAAGTTTTGAGAGTTATGCACTCAAGTTTTGTTTTAAGAATGTAACTTTATTTATTTTATTTGAATAGGTAAAGAGGTTGAAGTATTCGTTTATCTAATTGTATAGCCTTATTGAATTGAAATTTAATACATTATGATGTATCCATGAACGTTTTCAATAAGTGTTTAGATAAAGGGATTGAGATGCAAGTTGTGTACTTGTAAACTAACATAGGACCCAACCCGCCTTGTGGTTGAGCTTAAACCTGTTTCTAGGGGTTGGGTGTTACACTTTCATTTTGAAAACTGGGATATTTTTAATTCTCGCATCAATCATCTCATCTCCTGGTTGTACCAGGTCATATCCCAAGGTATAGAAGTGCATAAATAAATTGGCTTAGAAATAAATTAACAATAACCTTGAGATCATATAATAACTAAAAAAACGGCTTTGATTTAATATTGAAATTGAGAACAAATTTGTGGGCCCCATGACCGAGTTTCACCAACTAATATCTAGCATAGAGGCCGACCCCCAACTGATAAACAAAACTAAACATGATGGGTCATATGCCCTACAATAGGAAAATAGAAAATAAAGTTTATTTCCTACAATGTCCTCAACTAAGAAGCATACTACTAGTAATGGTTATTTTTACATTACTTGTCAGTACAAGTATATTCAATGGTTACCTGAAAAGAGTGAGTGGGGTGAGCTCAAGAGTCCAGTAGATCATATACAGTACATCTCAAGTATTATTAGAGTCAAAATACAAAACATGCAAACACTTATCAAGCATTATGTAATTCAACAGTTCAATTGTTTTGAGTTGACGTTAAAACTGAAAGGACGTTCCTCGGTATCCCTCGTTAGGCCCCAAAATATCGAAAGCAATGCCCACATGCCAATTACCTTTTCATGACCCTATCTTAGGAGTGAAGTCTCAACTCAACTATCAATCCCATCTTACTACTATCACAGTAGCATTAAGACCCGCCTTGGGTTAGGTACACCCACGATGATACTAGACCACTGTCATAGTGTCAGCATCACTGCATCGATACATGGTTAAATCTCTTAATCATCTTTATTTAGTGACCACTAGCATACTCATAGTGTCATTATTTCAGATATAAGTAAACAATGCATTTTAATAAGCTTCACAAGGTACATATAACATATCATCTAATAGTATTTGATATTCATGAATTACATACCATGCTATCATCACTATAAAAGACAAGAAATTATCCTAACAATTGTCAAACATATCCCTAGCATGCTTCTAAACATTAAATAAAAGTAAATAACCAATCATGCTTCATCTTTAGAACTAAAATAATATTTAAGAGTATGGGCATTGATCCTCACCTTTGACGCTTAAATCCTTCTGATTTTAGTATTCTGAGCCTTCTCAAGTTTTCAACCTTCTATCTTCACTCAAGGAGAGAGTAAGGAAACTTTTTTTTTCTCTTGAGCTAGAATATAACTAAGAAGAAAAATGAAAAAGAGAAGAATGAGGATAATCTTTTTCTTTTGAGAATGAAGAAGAGAAAAATGAGAGAAAAATGAGATGTAATGGTTTGAAGGGAAGAGAAGGGTGTTATTTATAATTATCCTTAGCCAATGACCTCATTTCACTATTCATATTTTAATATATCCCACCACCTTACTATTCATATTTTAATATATCCCGCCACCCTATTTCACTACTTATATTTTAACATATCCCACCACCCCACTACTCATTTTAATATATCCCACTACTGTATACTCATACTTTAATATATCTTACCACCCTATTCCATTACATATATTTTAATATATTTTATTTTATTTTTGTTAAATTACTTATTCGATAATTAGGAAGGTAATTTTTTTTACTTTTCACGTGAATTTACCACTCTACCCCTAAAAGGCAAAACTACCATTTTACCCTTAGGTATGTAATGTGTTCTCATAATTTAATGAACTCAGTTCTATATCTTAATAGTTGAGAATTTTTCAGAGTATTACAATTTTCTCATTCAGGAAGGAAAAAAAAAACTAAACAACTAGAGACGAAAGGAAACGGAAGAGAAGGGAAGAAGAAAAAGAAAGAAAGAAGGAAGATAAAAGTTGCCATTTTCTTGAAGATCTGTTACTTTGGGTATATTATTTTCATCTTTCAATTCAAAATAGCTATAGAATTTATGAATTCAATTTTTTCTAGTATAGTTTTCAATAAAAGTGTTAGTTTATTGTGTGACCTAAAACTAGGGTGTATTTTTACTAAGAGTAAAATTACACAACATGTATATCATTGTGTTCAAGTGAACGACTAAAACATAGATATCTATAGTTTATTTTTACCATGTAGGCGCTAAGAATTTAGATGATAATTAAAAGCCAACACATAGGGCGTATACATATTAACAATGAAATTTTAAATGACAGGTATTGAAATTTCAATAATAAGATTTTGGACACAATGACACTAAAATTATAATTTTTAAAGGTCAACTGATATATTAAATTTGCATTTATGCAATTTGAGGATTAATAAAAAATAAAAAATAAAATGTATATAAGGTTATATAATGTTAAATAATAGGAAATTTTATATATGCAATGTTGTATAACATTATAAAATATTTACCTAGAAAATATGCGTAACATAGGAAATAATTAAAATTTTCCTACTTACTGTATTGAACCGCCAAATTTATGAAAAGGTTGGTTATTGTATACGAAAAGTTGGACACGTATCTAAGGTTTTTAGTATTTTGGGTCAATATTAATAGCTTAATGGCACCAATTGGCCTTGTTGACCACGTTAAACCTATCGATCATATAGGTCAGCAAGTGTTAGGATTGATTAGAGTTGACTGTATAGACCAAATCCATAAATGGACAACAATTGACTGACTCAATCCTTTGATTGACCAAGGACCATAATGTTAGATTTGAGTAAAGTTTTATATAGATATTAAGAAACCACATCGACCAGTCACGAGAGGAGAACTGAGAGCTGAACATCCTTGTGAGTATTGTTTTATAATTTATCATTTAAACATGTTATTCTGTTCATAAATAAAATATTATTACATATTGTAATGCATTTACAATCTTTAAATGAGATTTTAAATGAAAATATGCATCGAATCTCGAGGTCTAATGGTATGAGTTAGGGTATTAGACGTGATTGATTTTCGAGGACCAGATGCCACTGTACCTGGAGGTACATTCTGTGCGAATTCTCAATTGACCCACTTACTAAGCATTTGAAGCTGTCATATATGTGGTATGTATTGGCGGATCCTTATGATATTGTATGAGAATATGCCTAACTATTCAGTAAACCCACTTGAGTGAATTTATTATTGCCTTGGAGGCTAGTGAGAGCCTCAACATGAGTTTTCATCATTAAAACCCTTTTCAAAATGGAAGGTGCACGACTACATTATGGATTTAAAATTCATTAACTGTTGCATTCACTCATATAATATTACTGATCATGCATACATAAAATTATTTTATGGAATTCCTATTTTAAGTTATAGGTTATACTATATTACTCATTGAGCCGTTGTGGACAAATTTGGCTCACTACTCTAACATTTTAGGTTCTTCTATCGCAGACAAAGGGAAAAAGGTGAGTATAGCATAGCGCTGCGTTCTCGATTTACATTGGTATGTTTTCTACGTAGTTCACTATTTTGAGAGTTAGTGTGATGTATAGGGGGTTAAGGAAACCATTGTAAATATTTTGACTTAGACACTTCTGCTATGACTACATTTAGGGGACTATATATAACTAACTTTTATTTGGCTTAAATTCCAACTGCATTTCTATGCTTTCGCATTCTCTTATGATTACTCTGATGGTGTTATGTACAATGTAGTAAAAGAGGCTTAACAATGTTCTGGCAAGCTTGGCTCGCGAGTGGGTTTGTTAGGGTACTGTGCTAGTCGGTTCATCCTTCTCCCTAGGGAAGGGGTCCTGACAGGTGCATTGCTCACCATGTTTAGTAGAAAATCATTAAGAATCATGACTTAAAGATATTAAATGTTGTTCAAACACTAAAAGGATTTATTTCAAATTTTTTAAGTTGAGAATCCAAGACAATTGGAACAATAGTACCACGATTGAAGGAAATGGAAGAACTTACTGACAAGGTGGAAATGATTACCGAGCTCTTTAGTATTATTTTATTTTTAAATATGGAATGTGGTAGTATGCTTATTTGATTGAATACCTAGGACCATGTTAGGCTATGAGTATGTCATAACTGTGATTGATTGATTTCATGCATGTATGATATGATGAATGGTAAGTTGTATGACTTCAATCATGAGGAATGTCGTATTTAATATAGGTGGTACGTTTTATGTGTTGAATAGCATGTGTTATAATCTTGTGCATACTAAATTCATGTTTTCAAAGTATTTTCTGAAATTATGTTTGGAAAGTATGAGATGTTGAGCATGTTAAAGAACTGATCTTATTAAACACTTTAAGATCACTGTAATCAATAACTGAACCACGTACCAGTGCAGTGAGTCACAATTGATCACTGTGGATGTTCTCAAATTATAAAATTAGCACTATGGTTTGAAATGGACCCTAGTTGTCGAATATTGGATGATGTGTGTGTCCCCATACTCCTTGTGATTTTCCATTGAATGCTTTTTGTTAGAATTTGGTTTGTGACGAGAACACCGAGGATAGTCCTTTTGATTTAAATGTCAAGTGAAGAACAATTAAACTATTTGAATCACCTAATGTTTGATGAATGTTTGCATGTTCTACATTTTGGCTTTAATGATGCTTGAGATATATTGTGTATGTATGATCCGTTGGACTTTTTGTGTAACACTCCATATTTTAATGTGATATGCAAATTAATTTAATTAAAAATAAATATGTATAAATATAGGTATTTGTACGAACTATGCATATATATATATATATAATTACATGCATGTATTAAAAATACACGATACGTATATAAATTAATTAATTAAATTAGTTATTGAGAAAAATAATTATTGTATAAATAAATAAAATAATAGGTGGATTAAGAAAATATATAAAAAGAAGTAAGGTGTATATAATAAAGTTTCAAAAAATTGAAGAAATACATTATATATATATATAAATGGTGTAGTTGGTTGGGGTTAAAAAAATAAAAAAATAAATTATAATATATAGATAATGGGATGGTTTTGTGGCATTGAGGAAATACATAGAAAACGACAATTGTAAATGGGATGGCTAATGTACTTGGGGGTGAAAGTGGGCGGTTGGGTGTCAGTGGGCAAGTGATGAGGGGTATGGGTAATATATAAGTGAATTTCTTTCTCTGATTACTTCACATGAATCGCCAAAAACTCACCACAAAAGGAAAACGAGAAACTGAGATGGAAGGAAAAGGAAAAAAAAGAAAAGGAAAATCCAATTTTCTCAACGGATTCGACACCCAAGTAAGTTATTTATCTCAATTCTTATTCTAAAAATGCTGAGCAAGCCACGTACTACAATCCTAGGGGTATAATTTTTACTGTGGGAGATGTTTTGTACTAGTACCCAAAAATGGAGTACTCCCCCATTGTGAATAAAACTCAATAAAAATTATACTAATAAACTCTTAGTGATGCGTAGATCCCAAATATGTGATTAGTTTTTATTCATTTGTCCTATACACACCAAAATAAATACCCAAAGTTGAATAACCTTTGGATGGGCTTTTAGGTATGTTAAACCTAAATAAAACTTTGATTAAAACCCATAGGAATGTAGAGAATGAAAATACATACCCATTGACACCAAATTCATGAATTTTGGATATCAAATGGATTTTTGGTAAATGATTGACCATTTGGGTTATTTATGAAAATTAAAACAAACTTAATAAAAATATATTTGGGAAGCTTATTTATTTTATTTTCTGCTATAAAAATATGGTACATGAGCAGGAAATTAATTTTAAAGGCTATTGAAACTATTCGAGTTAATGCATAACAATATTTGAGGTTTAATGCATGTATAGTATTAAATATAAAAAATAAATACGTTAGAAATTATTTATAAAAATAAATTAAATTTGATTTGTGTATCTGAAATTATGTTTGTTAGGATAATTGTGGTGGATTGAAATATAAATTTTGGAGTAGATACCAAAAAGAGATTGGACAGTAATTTTGGTAAGTAATAATTATTTTTGGGTATGTGAGCAGTGATATTATGTCAAAACTGTTGATTTTTATTAAATAAAAACTAATGCAGATAGAAATATATATTATATATGAAATGATGGATTATATATTACTGAATTTTACATTAAATTTGGAAGTGGTTGATTATCATACCAGGAAATGAGATACATGCCCAACGAGATTAGTTGTTGGTATTATATGAGTATTTCTTTATCTTGGTTATTTATATGACATTGTAGATATAAAATTAATTTGAATGTAAGCATGCTATTTGTATTGATATCTTTGCATTTGGTTTGAAATTCATAATATTTTATTTATACAGTAGAATGTTTTGGATTTGCAAGAACATATCTAAAATGTGAAATTGTTTTGTTGGACTAATCCATGGGGAATAATGCTTCTTATGTGATAATCCATGTGGGATTGAGCCATGAGAAGTATCAGCCTTTTTCTATGTGATAATCCTCAAAATGATTGTAGAGTGGATGATAATTAGAGGCCAACACAAGAGTAGTTGACTCTTCAGTTATTATTGTGTGCATAGGTTTAATTATTTTGTGGGCTGTATTTTTATATAATTATAAGTATCATTGTATATGTAATATCATCAGAGGGATTTAGATTTGCTTATACTAGTTAAGACTGTGGAACATTGTAGCTTATGAATTATGAGTTATGATTGATGATAGCCAATGAAACATTATTTGTTATGGACCTGTGGATTGATAATACAATTTATCAGGTGTGACTGCTCTTTTGGGATAGGTCAAAGTTTTAGAGGAGACTTTATCGAAATTTTTATGTGGATATTGAGTAGTTTTGAGTGTAAGAAGCTGACATAGTATTATATACATAGGTGTAGCGTATATGGTATTATGTGCCGATCGTGACGTCACTTTTTCGAAGTGGGTTGCAGCACTTTGAGCTCACCACACTTCTTATTTTTTAGGTTACCAATAGGAGAAAACTCACATTAATGAGACGCAATAGAGTAGTTTAGTAGTATACCTCACTAATGAGATCATTTCAACAATAAGAGTTTGTTTACTATTTTAGTACGGCATGGGCCTAGAGGGTCATTGACTATTTTATTCATTGAGTTCTTATTTGGATCACAATCATGGGGCAGAATGTTAGTTCTATTATTATTGAGGTTAAATTAAACACAATTGTTATCCCAAGTTTTTAGTTATTATTTTTCAGGTAACCAATAGGAGAAAGCTAGCATTGACGAGACACAACAGAGTAGTTTAGTAGTAAACCTCACAACGAGATTACTTCAGCAATAAGATTTTGTTTCCTATTTTAGTAGGGCATGGGCCTAATGGGTCACTGACTATTTTATTCATTGAGTTATTATTTTGAGCATGGTCAAGGGGCTAGATATTAGTTTTATAATTATTGAGGTTAAATTAGACAAAAATGTCATCCCATGTTTTTTAATCTATTTGTTTATTCATTTATTCACTCATACGATTTTTGATGATGTGACGTAGTGGGACCATGAGATTATTGATGTATGAAATAGTAATATCCCGATTCTCAATGGTGACATGTGGATTCAAATGAAATTGATTAAGTATATATCCTTATATATGGAATTGTTATGGTATTGGTTATGGGTCGGGAATCACAGCGTTACAAAATAAAAAATTAAAGCTTGCTAAAAAATAAAGTATTATGAAAATAAAATAATCTCTATCAAAAATATAAAGACACATATAATAAAGATTTTTGTGTCATTAATAAAAATAAAGTTGATAATCATGCAATATATGCATGATGCCATTAAATTAAAATCTCAAAATTGAATCTAACAATGGAATGGCCAAATAATTTACTTGGCTAAGTCCACAAATAAATTAGGGCAACGTTGCAATACTCTAAAAATGAAAATAGTGAATGCACAGAAAATAATGACAGTACATTATAGAAATAACAAGTGAAAAGGAATAATAAACATGGAAAATAATATTTTATGATGGAAAATAAGTTTACTAAAAATATTTGTTGATTTGAATCTGGTCTACATCCAGATAGATCCAGGAGTAGTGTGAATCTCGAAGCAATCAAATATTTGGACATGTGGAGATAACTTCTAGGTTTTAAACTATTATTTTAATTTTAATAAATCTTACATGTTTGTTGATGGTTTATGATAATGATTCATTGAATGATGTTGATCGAATCAAATATTATGATTTGAATGTGAGCATGCTGAATTTTATGATTTATAC
>JAJIYU010008780.1:0-17689 GCA_030144865.1 Tinospora cordifolia | reverse complement strand
CAAAATATACAAAAATATACCAAAATATGCTTCAGAATTTAGTATACATATTACTTTCTATATATTGTGTACATATTATAAAAAAATATAAACAAAATATACCAAAATATATCATAATATACCAAAATATACAAAAATATACCAAAATATAAATATAATATAGCAAAATATGCTTCAGAATTTAGTATACGTATTACTTTCTATATATTGTATGCATATTATAAAAAATATATCATAATATACCAAAAATATAAACAAAATATAAGCAAACTGATTTTTTGGTCAAATAAAAACCTATTTCTCCTAATATGTTTAATTAAATGTGAAATAAAAGCAGTTTTCCTTTTTTGGTTGCTATTTTCTTATTTTTCTTGCTGATTTCATGTGCTTTTTTCGGTTTAAAATGGTAACACCCCAATTTTTTATATTTCTGTAATTAATTTTTAATTATATGTATAGCATTGAAATACATGGTATATTTGTAATATATTTTTAAATACTGTATAGACACGTAAAAAGCCCTTAAAAAATTATAAATTAATTTAACTATTATTTTTGGGCCCCCTAATTATCGTTTTGCCCTCGGCCCCCGATATTATTGGGCTGGCACTGATTGGGAGTGTGAGATTGATATAAAAAGATATTACGACTAATATTTTCTAAATTTAAAACAAACTCTATGTCTTGATAAGTTAATTAACACGTGTATCTTACCAGATGCCTAGATGGCTATATATTAGATGTATAGTAATCAAATGTTGTTCATTTTTTTTTATCTCAAAAAGAGGACAATCATTTTTCTATGATAGCATTAAGCAAGAGCCAAAATGCGTCGTGGGTGATCCCAAGTTTGGCGAGAGATAATGTTTGCATTAGGAAGCTAATAGCAAGCGTAAAACTCCATCAGCCTAACGGTGAACATGAATCCATATAAACTTGATGAAGAGTTAGTCATTTATTTTAAGCTATTAGTCTTCATTTTGATTTTGAGTTTTCTCCTACTTTCCTATTTTCTAAACTTTTGGGAGATGAAATTGTATTTACTTCTTTGTAATGCAGCCGCGACTCCAATTCTTTGAAGCCCGTGGATAATGCTAAAAGTGCGTATTTAATTTATTAAAGGATCTAATCATTTATACCTATTAGGGTACTAGAAGATGAATGTGAGAAGGGTTCACAACCAAGAAAGTCATAGGTTGTAATACTTTAAAATTTTGATATGTAATTGCATAACTTAAATAATTAAATAAATAATGTTATAATTAACATAAAATACAGATAAATGTGAAATAAGGGATTAACTCTCAAAATTTCACAAAAAAAGGGTTTAAAGGTCTTGGGAGACATGAGTGGTGTGAACCTTACCAAACTCGTTGATTAGAATGTTGCAACAGATTTACCATATGAGACATTTAAATAATGTCATATAAGCAATTTTAGGACATTTTAACAAACACCCTTGATTTTGATGTCCTAATTACAATTTCTTTTTTACAACATTTGAGATGACATTTTCTAAACATCCTTAATATTTTATAATGATGTTAATGAAAATTTCTTTATAAAAATATATAAAGAATGTTTTTCTAAATGTCCTCAATGCATATACTAAGGACTTTACAAAACATCCTTAAAAATTGTATTAAAGACATATTACAAACGTTATCGAAAAGCATATCAAAGACGTTTTAAAAATGTCTTTAATATATATATATATATGACGTTTACAAAATGTATTTAATACTTTTATAGAAGACATTCTCAAAATGTTCTATATACACTCATAGACTATGTTTGCAAAATGTTGTTAATATTCTTATTTAGGGCATTTTAAAACTATCATAAATTCTTTTATAGAAGACATTTAAAAAACGTCATCAATACATTTTACTTAGAAAATTGTAAAAATGTCATTATAGTTATATTTATATAGGACATTTACAAAATGTCCTCGAAACTTTCATTTAGAATGTTTTACAAATGTCGTGCAAATATATATGAAGATTTTAGGTCACTCAAAATGTTCTCAATACCCCTTTAAAACATATTATAACATATCTAAAATAAAAACTTCTTTCAAATTATAATTCTAAGTCAGTATATTATTTGTTATGATATTTTCTTCTAATATAGTAATTGATATAACAGCATGAATTACAAACATTAAAAAATGACACCAAAAATTGATATCCTTAATATAAAAAAGTTAAAGTTACAATAAATGTCAATAACAAATTTTTAATAAATTTTCATTTAAAAAATTTTGTCTATATTACAAAATTTAATATTACTAAATGTCATTCCAACCAATTGAATCAAAGAAGAATCTTTGACATTATAAGCTTCAAAATAGACCTATCAAAAAAAAAAAAAAAACAAGATATAACTAATGAACATTACATAATGTATAATAATAATTATTTTAACAATAAAAATTTAAGTACAATTCAAAGCTTGTAACTAGGATTTTAAAAATTTTGACAGCATCTTTCTTACTTAAGGATGTATTTGGTTGCTAATAAATTTTTTCTTACATTTTTTCAAGAAAATGTTCTTGAAAATTTATTATCCAGAAAATTTTTGCATGATTGTTTGTTGAACATGAGAAAATTTATTAAAAGTTAGTTATAAGTTATTTTTATATTAATGTACAAAAAAATTTCTTATGAAAAAATTTTATTTTCTCACATTATAAGCTGAGAAAATTTTGGTGAGAAAAGTTATTGTACTTAAAAAAAAATTCACCATTTTTATCAAACAAACATGAGAAATCAAGATTTTCTTAAGAAAAAATCAAAATTTTCTCACCAACTATATACAACCTTATTGTAATTAGAAAAAACAAGTACCTGTTAAAATTGTGCACGTGCTCTATTAACCAAATTACGTGCTCTATTGCTATATTCTTGTGCAAATCTACCAACAACAAAACTCAAATGATAGGTTATTACCATGGTTTTGTAAATTAAAAAAAAAAGCAATAATTGTTAAATAGCTAGGTTTTAGTAGCACACCTTGATTAGTAAACCCAATCTTTATCCATTCTAAGCGAGAGAAGTCAATTAAAACCAATTAGAGAACTAAAACAAAGAAGAATAAATTGATATTGTCGCGACCCCTTCGCAGGTGACGTCACGATCGACACAGAATTCTCAAACATATCAAAACTCTGACATGTCTGAAAACCCTATAAGCCTTCCGAACCAAGTCGCCCAGTTTTTTTTCTAAAAATTTTGACAGAGTTTCCTCTAAAAATATAACATACCCACATTTCAAAACACCTGATAATCACATACTATACACAAAACCACATATTTTCCTTCATCCACATAACCATACATCCATAAAATCCATCATTTGTTCTGACAATACATTCAGAAGATACCACATTCATATTTATTTCCCAAAAGAGTAATCTAACTAATTTTTACACTTTTCACATACTATTAATTCCAG
Source organism: Tinospora cordifolia (assembly GCA_030144865.1). Taxonomy (NCBI): domain Eukaryota; kingdom Viridiplantae; phylum Streptophyta; class Magnoliopsida; order Ranunculales; family Menispermaceae; genus Tinospora; species Tinospora cordifolia. Next base: position 14,233 of record JAJIYU010008780.1, on the reverse strand, counting down.
AAACCCAAAACTATTTCACATCATCTTTCATTTTCCTTTCTTGTCAGAACCTCGAGAAAATGATTGAGAGTGGAGTGAGCAAACAATAAGCTCAGTAAATAATCCAACTTATGGTATTATACAACCATCATATGTATAAAAATATGCGATGCAAAAACAAATTTAAATCACTTGCGAAATGAAATAAACATATCATACATGCTTAATGTAATGTGTGAACATGCATTCGATTTCAATAACATGCACTCTTTTAAAACATGAGCCATCTCCCTCCTTCTAGATAACAAAGTGAATCTGCTCCTCACCGCGCAAATGAGGAGTGCACCGAACCTCTAATTATCCAATTATCTACTCATTTCTATCTCATTCATCTCATGTCAGGAATGCACCAACCAAGATTATCCCAACGGTCAATCCTGTGAGTCTGTTCCCAGAGACTATGACTAATAGAAATGTTGTAATGTCAATAACCTACTTAAGTACATCATTGACATGTTACAGTGCATCAAAATCATTTCATGGAATTCAAATAAGTATAAAATGCGATATATATCATTCGATTGAATCAAAAACAACAGTTTTAATTTATACCAATGTCAGATATAATATCACAAGTAAAGATTACTCACAATTACTGTCCAACCAATTTCTAATATCCAATAACAGTCTAGTTCCACAGCACCAATCAAATCCTGTCATCACAAATCATTTTACATGCATCAAATCAAATTCAACTCATTTGAATTTATTGTATAAATCATTTTTCACGTATTTACTACTCCTATTTGACCCAAGATATTCGTTTAACTCCACCTATTGGTGCGGATTAGCTCAATTATACTTAATAATCTTTAATATTACTTTTCTGATCATATAAAATAACTCTATAACAGAAAATATCAAAATTAGCTTTTTAACTATATTTTTATGAAAATTTCCATTTGCAATAAATAACCCTATGGGTCAATCGCTCACCAAAATTTCAATTGATATCCAAAATTTATAAATTTGGTGTCGATGGGTACGTATTTTCATTCTCTACACTCCTATGGGTTTCAATCAAGATTTTATTTGGATTTAACACTATCAAAACCCCATCCAAAGGTTATAAAACTTTGGGTATTTATTTTGAAATATATAGGATAAACAAATGAGAACTAACTACATATTTGGGATCTACTTATCAACAAGAGTATTTTGGTATAACTTTTACTAAGTTTTACCCACTATTGAAAAATACTCAATTTTTTGATATAGGTATAAAACACTATCCATAGTAAAAATTATACCGATAGGATTGTAGTACAAGACTTAATTAACATTTTAGTAACTAGAATCAGAGAAAATTACTTACCTATGCGTCAGATTCGGTGAAAAGTCAAGCTTTTCCTTCTTTTTCCCTTTTCTTTCTTCGTTCTGCAACTAGATATCGAAGTTCTGGAGTTGGAAGATAAAAGAAAGTCGAATGAATTGAGAGAAATGCTCCCACCGTCCCTTACATTGTGTCCAACAACCAATCAGTTTCAAAAGCTTCATTATTTCCTCGACTTTCTTTTCCTTCTTTTGTCTTTTTCCTTATTTTAGTTTTCTAGAAATGAAGATGGGAGTCAAGAAGAAGCTATAAGTTGTGGTCAAACCACCAGCACCCTTCATCCGTCCCACATGATTTAAATATATATATATATATTGCTTTTAATTTGTGGTCCAAACCACACCAACACTATCCATCTATATATATAAATAATGTATTTTTCTTTCCTTCAATTTCTCACCACTTATATACTAATATAAAGGTATATATATATATATATGTATGTATGTATGTATGTATATCTCCATGTACATATAACCACATATTTGTTTTATTATTATTATTATTATTATTATTTTGTTCTAATCCATTTTACCCCATATAAAAGGCAAATAAAATCAAATATATATATATATATATATATATACTAATATGATTATCCATTACACCTTATTATAATTTATTACATTATATATTATTATTTTTTTATTAATTTATCCATACCATTAATTTATATTTACACCCCTTATTTATAATAATAATATTAATAACAACAACAATAATAACAACACTATCATTATTATTATTAAATTATTTAAATTTATTTATTCAAATAATTTTTTTTTCAAGTGATATTATTTATACATTATTGTACGTGTATAATACTTGTTTATATACACATATGTCACATTCACGTGTTATGAAAATTCGGGTTGTTACAAATACAACTTCAAAATCACATATCATCAATAATAGAAGAAATTTTCAATTGAACCAAAGAGATTCAAGTATACCTACTAACACTATTAATCAAAATTGAGCGGAGGCAAATCAAGAACCTAAAATCTCCTTGAATATATTTCAACTTTCACTAATCATACCAAATTTGAAGTACCAAGATTTCAAGAAAAAAACTTAAAGGAAAAACGGCATAACATATCAAACTGATGCCAAATGACAATGTAAAGAAACAAGAATTTTCATCGTACTCATATCAAAAGGGTTTATTCATATATTACAATTTACAGATCATTAGTCATGTTTTAGGGAAAAAGAAAACAATTTAAAATAATTGCATTTTATGATCTCATGCTGATACATAAGTGAATCTTCACCTTACTTTATTAAGTTTTTGATATATATTAATTGCTAGAAAAGAAATGAAAAAAAATAAGAAGTATATGCATAAGCATATAAACAAGACGAGTTAATTGTTTTGGTAATATAACTTAGCAAGTCAAGAAAGTCTTTATAAGAAAATATCAAACCAGCCATTCTTACTCAATTGTAATCCACAATGAAGTTTCAAGTGCTATCATAATGGTACACTTAGAATTAGCTTGAACTAAATGCATGAGTTAAGAGCATATATTTTCATTTCGCAAAAAATTGATAAAAACACGGATTTCATAATTAACATTAACAGTAACAACAATTTTATACCAATCTCAATTTCTTATGCACCATTATTTGGCTCAACACCTTCAAGACCTATAATGACAATTTTTATTTATAGTACACAATTTTTTATACATTTTTCTTTCACGAGTAATGGGCTTGTTAATCACATTTTTCCCACTTTCTTCAAGTTTCTTTTCTTCTTAATTTCTTCTAGGACGTTGCAATTCTTAACTGGGTATTTTAGATTTCTCTTGTAGTATTTGTTTTTTAGTCTAAGTAAGTTACAATTGGAACCGATTGCATTGGAAACTGCACTTTAGATTTATTTTTAGTCACAAATCTCGTATGGTTGCTTAGTATTGAAGTTTGAAGGAAACTCATTAATGGTAACAACATCAAAAAAAGGAAAGGAAACAAAAAACCTGAGTACTAGTCATACCTAACAAAAAAAAAAAAAATTGCAACAAATAATCTAATACCCATTTCGAGAGAAAATTGTTGATGTAAAAAAAATTTCAAATTAGAGATAGATATTTATACACCACTAGAATTTTTTTCTTCCACTTCTTCGTCTTGTGTTATTGAATGATTAGGTCTTCCTCGTTCTTTGTCTCTGCAACTCGTGGAGTCTTCTTCTTTCTCTTCTTTGCCTTCGTCTCTGCAGCTCGTTGTTCTATTTTGCCTTCTTCATTGTTGAGCAGTAGATCTTCTTTGTTCTTCGTTGTTCTTCGTTTCTTTCTTTGTTCTAGGGCTTCTTCATTCTGTTTCTTCTGCAGCCCTTGCTTGTTTCTCTTTTTTTATAGAGCCTCCTACTTTAACGGGGGATTTTGGGAAAGTTGGAAAGAAGTGAGAAAGCTTTATATTATTCTTATTAAAATAACTTATACTTCTTATTTTGTTACTTTCATCTTTCTTACTTAGTTTTTTATTTTAAAATAAATTTTTTTCACAATTTATGTTTAAGAATAATTTACTTAGTAAAATTTATTTAAAAATACTTTTGCTAAGTTTAATTAAAATTTAGTTGATTATTTTTTAAATATCACTTATTTATATCCTTTCACTTTTTAAATTAAAAACATATTATATTTAAAAGTTTTCTTTTTCTTTTGATATTAATATATTGAATATTTTGGAAAATAAATAAGTTTTTTTTTAATGGTGATTAAAAGCGGGAACCTACAAAATTTGCACAGCTAAGAAATTAAGTTTTAAATTTTGTTGAGTTACATGAGTTTCTATGGCTTGATGCAGGTTGTGTTACATATACAATGTGCATCTACATTTATTTATTTAATTTTCTTTTTTTAGCTATTTTTATATATAATTTATACATTGAAATAAATATTTTAAGAAAATAGTAACAAAGAATATAAAATAAGAAATAAAAATAAATATTTTTTTAAATATTTTTTTTGGTATTAGAAATGGTGTAAATAAGTTTAAAAATTAAAAAGTTACTGTTTGATATTAGTGTAATAACAAAATTATATAACAAATCGAATACTGTTAGGTTTGAAAAAGCAATCAATGTTTGTTATTGTAATATATCTTTTTAAAGGCTAAAATATTTTTTTTAATTTTTTTATTTTGTAGTAAAATATGTAACACCTCAACCCCCAAGAGACAAGTTCAAGCTCAACCGAAAGGCGGGTTGGGTCCTATGTTACATTTACAAGTATATAACTTGTATCTCAATTTCTTTATTTAAACATTTATTGAAAACGTTCATGGATACATCACAATGTATTAAATTTCAATTCAATAAAGTTATACAATTAGGTAAAGGAATACTTCAAACTCTTTATTTATTCAAATAAAATAAAGAAAGTTACATTCTTAAATCAAAATTTAAGTAGATAACTTTCAAAACATAAATAAAATTTCATCGGAAGTCTTAAATTTAAAATTTGGGCAACATGCCCTTAAAATAGAACTTTCAAAACTTAGAAATAATCTAATATCCATGGTCTTCATGATTCAAGTCAATTTTCTGAAAAATAAAAGGAACGGGTGAGCACATAGCCCAGTGGATCATTTATTAAACAACTAAGTTACTATTCCAAATCAATAGCACATCCAAATTCAAACACTTTTATGCATTTAGTGATTCAAGCAACTTTTTGATTGTAGTTGACGTTAAGACTAAAAGGGGTTCTACTTTCTTGATGTTCTTAATTTAGATACCCCTCTTTAGGGTGGAAAGACATTTCTTTGTCACTTTCCATTGGATGCCACATACTAAGTGTCCATTAGTTGCGCCTCACAACCACACACTCCAAGCATGTGTTAAGAACACCCATAGCACCTATACGGGTCACTATGATAGTACGTAGTTCTTATATTTAAGAATCACATAATCATAAAATAAAATTAAAATGTAAATATCAGAATTTTAAACAACCAAGAAAGCGTGAAAACATTACATCTCATGCTTAAAACATTGAATTAAATCTTAAACATGGATTTTAAGCATGACATGCTCTCATGAGTGATTAAAACATAAAAACATGCTAACTAAAATTAAAATATAATTAAACATGCTAAAAATTAGAATCAAACAAGCATGAACATGCTAGAAATCTCCTCCACCTTAATCCGAGTTTTTGTCGAATCCGGTAGAGGCTCCCCTTATCCACCACTTTTAGAACTTCTAATCACCAACAAAAATATTTCAACAACTCTCTAAAACACTAAAATAAGAACTTCTCACACAAGAAAGAAAAGAGAGTGAGAAGGAGTGCCAAGAAGAAGGCAAGAACAAGCAAAGAGGGAAGTGTCAACTCTTTGCTTTGGGATGAGATGAATGTGAGCAAGAGGGGGTATTTATAGGTGTTCATGAGCACAAGGAGGGCATCTAGGGCAGCTAGGGTAGTCACCACGTCTTGGCATGTTTCCAAACTCATAAGGGGATGGTTTGGGTGAGAAAGGCAAGTGTGTTAATGGTTGGCATGTGGAACTACTAAGGTTTCCAATCTAAGTACGAGCAAAATCATTGAACCTTATTTGTTTCTTTTATGTTTGTGAACACAATTAAAGGTTTAGAATACATTCTAGTCTCTCTTGGACATCCTCTATTAGTAGGGAAACATTCTAATGTGTTGTGATTCATAAAATCAAATAAGTTTCTAATACGGGCACACAAAAACAAAGCTTTGGAATGTTTCTTTCCCTTGGATTCTCTCCATTTCTGGCTCCACACGTGAGCATGAGGTAAGTTTCTATTTTCTAATTTTTTTTTTCTACGTGAAGGAATCTTTTTATATCTCTTCAAATCAGCCATTCTCATTAAACTTCTATCTTGGGTTTGTCACATGTGTGGCCACACACACAGTTATGAGACATTTTATATGTAATCTTAGTATACATGATCATTTATCTGGGCACATGGAATCATTCTTCACGATTTCTATAGGTGTAGGCATACATGGAATCATTCTTCATGATTTCTATAGGTGTAGGCATACTTGATCATTTACATGGCACATGAGATCGTTCTTCATGGTTTCAAATAATGGACACGTCCCATGGAGCTTAGGGTAGAGTAGGGTGCATATAATCATGGTGTTCCACCCATGTGACTCACACATGTTAGAGCTGGCCATGACTTCATGGGTTCACAAAAATCAAATAAAAATTAATATCTCCTTATTTACATGAAAATATGATTTATATCCTATAGTTTTGGAATCACATGAACCTAATGTACATTTTAAGGTATGGGTTGGCCCAAGGTATTTTTCCTCAAAAACTTTCATTATTTAAGACCCACTAAGGTCACTAGGCAAATGAAAATCTAAATCTTGGCTAATTATTCTAATTTTCGGATATGTCATTCATTTTGTTAGTTCATGTCATTTCATTTCGTTTCAAGTCATTTCGATCCCCTGAAGTTGCCAAGTGGTCTGCGACTCCTTGTCCCTTAATGGATTTCTATTTCACGTACGTGATGTCGAATTCGAACAAGAGCAATTGCCACCTAGCTCTTCTTCCTGTTAACGCTTTACCCTAAATGATGATTTTTTTCTAATTTGGACCCTTGAAGGGCGTTTGGCAAATAAAAACCTTAACCTCGACCAATTGTTGTAATTTTTGGATATATCATTCATTTTGTCAGTTCATGTTATTCTATTTGATTTCGGGTCATTTTGATCCCTTGAAGTACCTTAAATGACAATTATTTCTAATTTGGACCCCCTGAAAGGTGTTTGGCAAATGAAAACCTTAACCTTGACCAATTATTCTAATTTTTTGATATGTTGTCCCCTTAGTTGGTTCATGTCACCTTACTTCATTTCAAGTTGTTTTGGGTCCCTAAGGGGCACTAAATGAGAGTTTTGGAAACCTGCCAAATTTTGCCCCAAAATGAGATCGATTTTATTTTGCACCCAAATTTCACTAAATAAATGATAAATTTTAATTGAGTATAGATGATTTAGGGTATTACAAAATATGTAAATAAATAGAAATTATTAACATTTCAAATAATAAATCAATATCAATTTAAAACAATAATAGTTCAAATTAAATATAAATAATAATAACTTATTTCTTTTGAAATAATAATCTTTTTTAATATAAAATTTATAACGAAGACAATTATTACACAAAATGTAGTAAAAGAATAATTGCTAACATTTAAATAAAAGCATTATGTAAAGAAATTTATAGACATCTATCATTGTTTTTTCAAAAAAAAAAATTATTTTTTACGTTAATTGTAAAAATATTTTATAACGTTTTCTATAATGTTATAATATATTATCATATGCGACATTTTCGTAAATGTTGTAATAAATGTTTTATATAAAACTTATACATATTAAATTACAAAGTGTTAGAACAATACGTCATTAAATATAATATTTTCAGACATTTTGAAAAATATCATGTTTTGATTGTTATTGTACCTTATAATGCATGTGAAACATATTTTACAAACATTTATATGATGACGTTCGAGAAAAAATGTTGTGATAAAATTTGTAACAATAGTTTAAGAGACGTTTTTTTACAAACATTGTAAAATCATCACCAATTGATGACGATTGTAAAATCATCACCAATTGATGACGTTTGTAAAATGTTATAATACTATTATAAAGTATCATTTGCAAAAGCAAATGTCTTCTATAAAATTTATACTTATTTAAAGAGGACATTTCACAATAAAACGTTGTTAATGCTATTATATTATGAAATTTCTAAAAAAACATCATATTTAAATTGTTGTTATAGCATAATTGTTGATGTATATGATGACATGTGAATAAAATGTTGTGATAAAGCATATAACTATCGGTTATAATGTTTTAGAAAATGTCATAATATCATAACTAAGCTATGACATTTGTAAAACGTCACAATACTATTATAGGACATCGCTTATAAAATAAATGTCTTCTATAAACATAATTTTGTAATTAACTAAATTATATTAAATAAATTATTCATGAGGATAAAGTGACAAAATTTACTTGACACACCTTACTAATTTAATTTAATACATTCAGTAAGAGTTCAAAAGAAATATAGCAAGGTGACACCAATCTCTTAATCTAAATAAAAATAAGTGTGATATGATCAACAACTTAAACGATGGTAAAGAGTATATATATATATATATATATAATGACCCATGATTTTGTACACAGAAATTTTCTGGACCAAAGTATGTATTTCTCAAAATTTTAATGAAAATACATGAATTTATCTAAATTTTTCTCAAATTTAGAATTATTTATTGGTGAAAATAAGAATAATGGAAAAAATATACAAATGTGAAGAGAAAAATGCATGAGATTATGAGAAAAATGTAATTTTTGGAGAGAAATAATTTTTAGGATGGATTATTAAAATTTTAAAATAATTATGAAATTTTTAGAGAAATTAATGAATTTTTTGGGAGAAAAATGTATTTTTGATGGATTATTCAATTTTAGGATAAAATAATGGAATAAATGAGAAAATGATGTATAATTAGAGATTTTGATGAGAAATTGTGAAATAATGATTTTTAATGATTTCAGAAAAAAAAAATGCAAAGAAATTTGCATATTGGGACATGTGTGTTTGTATGAAAATTTGAAAAAAAAATAAACATATGGGGGCTTGGGCGGACACAGGCCCCAGCGGGCCTGTACGGGCCGACCGAACCGGCCTGGGCGCCTAGTTCCCAGGCCTGACGCATGGGCCGGTCCAGCTGGGTTGGTTGCCCCATGCGCCCAAGGATGGGCACCCCTCATTTTTTTGACGTTTTTTCATGATTTTTTGCTTGATTTTTAGACATTTTTTGTGCTTTTTTAGCCATTAAACCATGGGAACTCATGGTATTTGAATCCATGGTTTTGCCATCAAGCTCAACCTCAAATGTAGCTAATGGACATTGTCAACTGGGCAGCCAGCATGTGAGTTTTAAACCCACTTGGATGGCTAGATGCCACCCCATAATGCCATGCAAGCTTCCTTCCATGCAACAAAAGAAACCATGCTTGAGCACAAGTCCGGATTTCGGCTCCTTCCTCCCAACTTCATGAATCTGTAATTCTCTTGTTTCTCAACCAAATCTAGTAAGTCTTAGCTTATTTTGAAGCTCATATTATCCTCTACGAAGTCTTACAAGTGGTTTGCTGAATCATAGAACCATTTGAAGCTGAAATTGCTGAGAAAAGGGGTTGTCCATCATGTTCAAACCCATAAAAGAAAAAAATCTATGTTGAATCAATCTTTGGAGCTTGGATTCCCAGGCCATTTCAAGTCCATTTTGAAAGTAAAACCCTTCTTCTTCTTCCTTATTTCATGCACTTTTGTGGCCAAGCGGTTGGAATCAAATACTGGAGCCTCAGACCTATTTTATAAGGCTATGAAGTAGCTATCTGACTAACTATTTTAACAGTTTCTGCAGGAAAACTAACCCTGAGACCAAATTGAAAGTAGTATTTGAGGTACTTAGAGGTGTTCGCTTGGACCAAAACCAGAGGCATTTCGAAGCCCACACTTGAGACTACAAAAGGGTAAAAGCCTCGAATCAAAAACCTCTGTGGTTTAGATATTGTATGCTTGGAAACATGCTTTGTTAGTTAGGTATTATGGACTTAAGAAAAAATTTTAGAACATCCCTATGCACACCATGTTTTGGAGTAATGTTTGAGAGCAAATATGATTAGGGTTGCTTGCAGTTTTGAGTGAGACTTAATTAATCAAGATTTCAGGTCTAAACTCTTGTAAAAACAATAAAGAATAGCCTCGGATTAGTGATGAAAATTAGACTAGATAGGTACTAAAAAAAACCATAGGGGATTGAATCATAGAATAACCTGTTGCATAAACAGAAAAGTCGGAGATTAGTTGATTGACCAAATGAAGCCAATTTGAGCTTAAATTTGGTGGAAAGGTCCCCAAATATGTCAATAGTATGTGTACTAAGTTTCAAGGCAATTTGAATTTGGAAAGTAGGTTAACTAATTCACTAAGTGACTCTTGTCATATAGGGTATACAGTGAGATTAGAGATTAGGCCATCGTATGGATAGAACTGAGATTGAATTTGATTGATGCAAATTTGAGAGAGTACTATGCGACTGGGCTAATTGTTGATGGGACATCGATCCGCAAGACCCAAGGTGAGTAGTCTGATTTAGGTGTTTTCTGTGACTTTTATTCCTTGCATAAAACTTGTGCGAAATAACATGGTTTAAATGGTTTCACATGATGTAGATACATCTGATTGATTTTAAATGTGTAGATGTGCACTCGTAGTGAGACCATAAGCTCGAGGGCCGAGTGTCGGGTTAGGGTATCTGATGTGATTGAGGTTAGGCTTGAGGTCCAAGCGCAGGGTTAGGGCATATGATCAATATGCCTAGCTTTCGACCTGCTCGAGTCATGATACTCGAGGATCGAGCGCGGGGTTAGGGTATTCGCGAAATAGGCCTAGCTTGTAACACGCTCGAGTGGCCAGTACGCCTGACTTAGGACCCGCTTGAGAAATGACCATAGGTTAGGTTATTGAGTTAACCTAGCCTGGATGTGTTTTTAATTGACATTGATTTGAGATGTTTTCTAAAATTGTTGCACTATTTATAACTATTTTCACACTATGTCATGTCTTCGAATGCCATACCACTTTTACTGCTCATACATACATGCATTGTTTTAGAATATTGTTTATGGATGACATACTGATCTTTCTACTCATTGGGCCACATTGATTCTAGGCTCACTACTCTTTCATTATTTTAGGTTCTACAGTGGCCGATAAAGGGAAAGGTGTAGTGATTACCTAGTTTCCTTGACGATTCTTGTCCCCATTTCTTTGGTTTTTTAACTTAGAGGTTGGTCACACCTTGTTTGTATATAAGTGGTCAACTATGTATTTTGGATAAGACTAAAATGTAATAAAATGCTTTCGCTTTGTATGTTGCTTACTTTTACTTTTAAGTGTTTTAATTATTTTGATATCGTCTATTGTATTGAGTTGTGGAAGGGGCTTAATTATGGTCGGGCCAACTCGACTTGGTGAGAGAGTTCATTAGGCCATTATGCCGGTCAGGCCGCCCTTGGCTTAAAGAAGGGTCCCGACAATATATATATATATATATTTTAAAACTATAATATTTAAGTTAATTAGTCAAGTGTATGTATGTAATGACTAACCAAAACCACTTTCAGACATTTACGTTATTTATTTATTTATTTTACTGAATATGCACCACCCTCGACTCATACCAACTTCACATATATAATGTTAAATTTTTATTTTACCAATTAAAGACCCAAACTCCGTGTTCTTAAAAGGGCAGGAGATGTTGTATCATTTGCTCTATTAGTTGATTAGCTCTCAAAATTTTAAAATTTGTTTGAAACCCAATGCTTTTGACGGTCAAATTTAAAATCTTCTCCGACACATCATACTGTCTACGTCAAAGTCAGAAACCTTCCCGTCAATAGTTGTGCTTTTTGTTTTTTGTAGAGATATACATGATTGTCAAAGATATCAACTATATCTTCCTGTAGATGATTTTAATCTTTGACATATGCCACATAGGACAAACTATTTTTCTTCTTCTTTTTTTTTAAGTATAATGTTTACTTGATGAGCGTATACTATTAATACTTTAATAACACCTTAACAGAAGACGATGACCTCCATTTTCTAATGAGGATACAAGTTGAAGAGCATACATTACTAACAACACCTGAACATAAGACAAATCAATAATGGTACCCTATGAGAAGATACCAAGGAAAACTCATATATATGTTTTCTATAAAACTTATACATATTAAATTACGACGTATTTAAACAAAACATCATTAAATATAATATTTTTGAACGTTTTGAAAAAACCATTATATTTTGATTGTTATTGTAGCTTATAATATATGTGCAACATATTTTACAAATAACATTGTTGATGTATATGATGACGTTTGAGAAAAAATGTTGTGGTAAAATTTCTAACAATAGTTTAGGACTTTTTTTATAAACATCGTAAAATCATCACCAATTGATGAAGTTTGTAAAACGTTATAATACTATTATAAAACATCGTTTGCAAAACAAATGTCTTCTACAAAATCTATACCTACTTAAAGAGGACCTTCTATAATAAAACGTTGTTAATGCTATTATATTATGATGTTTCTAAAAAAATCATTTTTTAATTGTTGTTGTAGCATAATTGTTGATGCATATGATGACGTGCGGATAAAACGTTGTGATAAAGCATATAACAATCGGTTATAATTTTTTGGAAAATGTCGTAATAGCATAACTAAGCTACGACGTCTGTAAAACGTTACAATACTATTATAAGACATCATCTGTGAAATAAATGTGTCGGGGCCCCTTCCCTAGGTCGAAGGGTGGCCAGACCTACATAGTGGCCCGACGAACTTACTCACCATGTTAAGTTTGCTCAACCACTATTAAGCCTCTCCAACTTCAACAATAAGTGATATTAGAATAATTGAAGACTCAAACGCAAAAGTAAGCAAACCTACAATGAGTGATCACTACATTACATATTACCTTATCCAAGATACATATTTAACCATATACATACATACATACACAAGAATGACCAACCTTAAACAAAAAGACCAGAAAAGGGAAAAAGGAGTCGTCCGAGAACTAGGCAATCATCATGCCCTTCCCTCCATCAGCAACCAAATAAACTAAAATGTTAGTAGAGTAGTGAGCCTAAAAATCAGCATGGCTCAATGAGTAGTAAAACCAGAATATTACCTATAATCAACTTTCTAAAACAGTGCATGTATGCATAAACAGTAAAATGATGCAGTATGAATGCGTGGTATAGTGTAAAAAGCAGTTATAAACAATGCAATAGTTACAGAAAAACATCTCAAATGCATGCTACTCAAAATTGTATCAGGACTAGGGTTCAAATCATCAAATCCAACCCTAAGGTCATTGCTCGAACGGGTTATGAGTCAAGTGTACTGGCCACTCGAGCTGATCATAAGCTAGGCACATTCTTCAAATACCCTAAATCCGCGCTCGGTCCTCGAGTGTCGTACTCATGTGGGTCCGAGGCTAGGTGCACTAATCATATGCCTTAATTGTCGAGGCCCCTTCCTTAGGTCGAAGGGCGGCTCGACCTGACGAGTCACTCACCATGTCAAGTTTGCCCAACCACTGTTAAGCCTCTTCAACCTCATCAATAAGTGCTATTAGAATAATTGAAAGACTCAAAAGCAAAAGTAAACAAACTGTAACACTTCGTAACTTTGCGAGCGTGCTACGTCGCGAACAAATAATTGGATAAATAAAATAACAAATTAAAAATAATTATGTATACCATAGAAGTATTAAAAATGAAGGAGGGAATCATATTGGTGACATATATATAATTTGGTAAAATAAAGGATTAAAGAATTGGGTATTAATGCTATTATTAATAATGTTATAATAAAGGTTAGATAAACTAATTGAGTTATAGAAAAAAAAATGAAATGATGATAATAAATTAAACAAACAAATAAAATGAAAAATAAATATAAACGTATGGTTATAAAGAATGGGTGCGTGCAAACAAGAAAGGAGTGAGGCGTGCTAGCTTGTGGCGTATCGAAGACGCCAAAATTGGGCGGTGAAGATGGTGCGGGAAAGATCGATTGCATTCGGAATTGGCGGTGGTTCGGAGACGTTCGAGAACAGTCTCCGTTTGCTATAAAAGGAAAACACGGTCAGAAAATTTGAGCTGCCTGATTTGGTCACTGATCACCACCGAGTTGCAGAGAGTGAAAAGAGATGGAGAGCATGAGCTGCTGTTGCAGC
>JAJIYU010008779.1:0-17709 GCA_030144865.1 Tinospora cordifolia | reverse complement strand
ATATATATATATATATATATATATATATATATATATATTTATTATAATAATAATACCTAGAGAAAAAATATGTATATACATATGTATCTTGGTGGCTTACTAAGGAAGAGAAGCAAATGAAGAATAAGAGAAAGGTGAAGAAAGAACCGGAACCATCGGTTTGGGCGGCGAACGGAAGGCAACAAAAGAAGAGTTCGGGAAGCTCCTGTTATGCACCAGAATTTTGCTGGTTAATGAAAAATGAAGAAGTGGCTGCATGAACCGAGTGAAGAAGAGGAAGAAAAACAGAGCAATAGTGTTCTGTTGCAGCTACGGCTGCCATTGCAGCAGCTGTTGCTGCTACAACCGAAAAAACAGGGAGCAGAATGGAAGAAGAAATCGGAGAAGAGGAAGAGGAAATCGTGAGCTGACTTTCATGGTTAGCAGTGGCGATGGATCGACGGACAAGAAGAGAAACAAAGAGAGAAGGGAGGTGTGAATTCAGGCGGTCAAGCATGACAAACAGAAAAATGAAAGCAGAGTAATACTGCTCTGTTGCTACTGCTGCTGTTGATGGTGAAAACCGAAGATGAAGAAGAAGGAGTTGAAAAAAAAAATGGTTGCTGGTCTTTGTAGTTAGCAGTCTGTGAAGGAAGGAAGGGAAGAAAGCAGCGTATGAACTGCTGCTGTTGTATGCTGCTGCAACCCGAACAAGAAGAAATGGAGAACGAAGAAGGACGGTGCTGTGTTTCTGGAAATGGAGAACAACAGCTTGTTGTTTCGTTTGGGCAGACTGAAAGGTAAGACGGAGAACATGATTTGGAGTAGAATTCGTTGGATGGTTTGCTGCAAATCAACCGTGAAGATGAGGGTTGCTGTTACATTGGGCATGGAAGGTTTGTCCGGTGCGTTGAGTTCATGAAGAGCAGAGAATGAAGAAGCTAGCTGGTTTTGGGGGTTGCCTGGCAGTGCATCACAGCAGCGAGCAGAGGAAGGGAAGGAAGCAGAGCAATTGCTGCTGCTACTGCTCACGTTACTGCTGCATGCTATTGTTTTGGGGTGCTTGCTGGTGGTGCGGAAAGAAGAACAAGAAGAACAGAGGACGTGGATCAAAAACAGTGGGTGCAGTGGGTGACCGAGTTGAGTGGTAAGAAAAATAACTTGAATTTTTGGATTTTAGATTTTAGGCATGCAAATTCAAATAAACAAGGTGCAATAGGATTTATTAATATAATTTGAATTAGATTAATAAGAAATTTTATAATATGAATTAGATTAATAAGAAATTTGAATTAGAGGAATAAATTAAGATTGAAGAATAAAACTTCAAATATTAAGATTGAAGAATAAAACTAAACAATGTACTTCAAATTATTTAAATCTTTAAATTAAGTAATTAAGAAAAAAAATAGAGATCATCTATGCAAATACTAAATTATTTAAAGTAGTTATTGATAGTAGTGCTATAAACAAATTTAGCAAAATTCTAAGAATAGTGAGAAATTAAAGTGGTCAACTTCTAACAAGACTAAAAATCTGATTAATAGAAGTCTTATTTTTTTTATAATAAATTTATTTAAAATACATCTATTTAAAATATGAACAAGTTATTTAAATTATAAAAACAAAAAGATCGATGAGCATTTATTTTAATAAATGTTCATATCTGAAGATGAATCAATTACGCTAAAAGAGTAACTTAGAAATTTTAAACGATAAATTAATAAATTGGATTTGGTTCAAATCTTAGATATGGAAACCTTATTTTAGGTGAAATGAAATTTAGTGAACATAAGTTATTTATTTACAGAACCCAAATTTAAGTTGTAGCGTTTTTAAATTAATTTCTTGAATCTAAATAAATAAGAAATGAATAAAACGTAAAAGTTTGAAATATAAATTATTCAAGTTTTAAAAATTCAAATTAAGAAATTTGGAACATTTAGAGATTGTTCATCTTGAAATATATGAAATTCTGGGATTCGGGAATAACCTTGAATTAGTTGAATTTAACATGGAGACTTCATAGTTAATTTAGAAATTATTTAAACTTAAGCATATTTTGAATAAGCTTGAATGTAAACTAGGAACTTAGAAACTATTATTGATTTTTAAATTTTAGATCTTGCAATTTAAGATTATCGAATAGCTCGACGGAAAGCAAGGTAGCCCTGAAGATCTGCTAAATCAAGTGGGCGTGACTTCTTTGCTCATTTGTATTATACGGATTTAAGATTCAAAACATTTGGTTAAATAGTTCTAGGTTATTAGAATTTTACTAGGAAATTGATTGAAGTTGTTTGACTTCTTTGAATAATGTGTAATGTGTAATGTGTGATGAACTATTTAATGCATGTATAATTAGTTATGACATGATCTTGCATTTAGATTCACTCCATTATGGCATGCATGACTAGGCAAATGTGTATCTAGATCCCATTATTTATTTATGCACCTTATCATGTGAACTTGTAAGTATGGTTGGGTTATATGTTCTAGTGTAATTGTATGATGATTGATGTGATTGAGATCATTTGTAAAACGAAAAATATAAGACAATGGTTTATTAAGAATCTACGTACCGGTGCGATTGACGAGCCGCAACGCGGATCGTAGGTATTCCCACCCTGAGCTGCCTGCAACAGCTTGAAGTCTTTGGGAGACAATACAAGTCTAGATAAGTACCCTCGCTTGGACTGTGATACTGAGATATAAATGATTTTAGATGGTACCACCTAAGGCCTCTATGATTATGATTGGATTGGATCACAAGGAATACCGAGAGGCATCTCAACCCTCTTCTGGTTTTGACTTCGACCAAAATTAAACGAATGTTTGAAACGCCTAATGTTTGAAAGTGTTTGTAATGTTTTGGATTGGGTCTGTATAATGCATCTGATGTGTAGGATCGATCCACTGAGCTTTCAAGCTCACTCCCATTTCTATTTTTCAGGTACACATGGACGTAGAGTACTGTAATCTACGTCAGAAGACTCGCACTCTAATTGGACACCTCATGGGGAGGTCGTCTGGGATAGGTGACTTGAAGGTTATAATTTATGTACTTTACTGGATTATTTTAATGTGATTACATTGGTTTAACTTCGGTTGTTTTTATTTTCAGTGGCTTTCCTTGTTCAACGATTTTGGTTTGAATAAATGGTTTTCAGTGTTTTCACTGTATTATTTATACATTGTTTTGAGAGATTCGGTGAATTCATAGAGAAATATCTTTTGACCTTTTGTTGTTTTAAAGTATATACACAGACATTGACTCGAGAGCAAATAATTATGTACTTAAATTAGAAGAGAAAGATTTGAACAGAACAAAATTTTTCAATAGCATCTCGATTTTCATCGGGCGACGATCCACACGTAAGGTAATACGTGAACGGAGGTCCGGTCAAAAATTGGGGTGTTACAATTTGGGTCTAAACGGGTTGAATATGATTAAACACGACTAAATACGGGTCATAAACAGGTTAACCTGACAAACTCGAAATGACTCGTTTAACATGATTAAAAATAAGTTAATAAATAGGTTATAAATAAGTTAATATTACATAATACATTAAGAACAATTTTAATTTTTAAAAATATTTTTAATTTTTATTTAGTTAATATTTTTAAAAAATAATTTTAAAAATTAGGCATATATTAATTGAGATATTCTTTTTTTAAGAAAAATGATTATATAATAAATTAAAAAAGTATTATGCCCCTTTGAAAATAAACTCTGTCTTTAGCAAAGAGTATTATACTCAAATTAAAATATAAAAATAAGTCAATTTGTCAAATATTTTAAAAAAAATCTCCTAAAAACACTAAACTTAATTTTTTATTTTTTTTAATTTATCCTAAAAATTATTATATCTCTTTTTATCTTAGCCTAAAATATTATATCATTTCTCATAAAAGCATAAAGTCTAATATTTTAATATTAATTTTATTTTTTAACAAAAAATACTACACCTAAATAAATATATAAAAAATAACTTGATATCTCAAATCTTTAAAAAAAAATTCTCAAAAAAAGCAATGCAGGTATAAATACTAAACGAGTAGCTTGATATATCAAATTTTTAATATTATTGTTTTATTTTTTAATAAAATTATTATACCCAAATAAAAATCATAAAAAATAATTTGATCTCTCAAATCTTAAAAAAATAATTACAATGTATATATAAATATTAAAAAAGTAGCTCTTTTGACAACATAAGTTGTTAGCTCATATGGTTAGAGTTTAAGATCATAACCCAAAAGTCTTGAGTTCAAGTTTTGGTGAAGCTATGTTTTTAGTTAAGTTATTATAAAATCTGTTAAACCTGTCTAAACAGGTCATAAACAGAACATGTCGTGTTCGGGTTAACATGTCATCACCTGATTAATAAACAGGTTGCGTTCGAGTTGACATACCGTGACACAATTAATAAATGAGTTGACCCGTTTATGACCTGCTGACACGAATTGTCACCCCTACTTGGAGGTTAAGGAGGCTTCTCCTTTTATTGACGTAACTCTTTTATCTACTTTGTGCTGTGGCCAATCTCTTTTGTATCTATTTTACTTAATTGTTCATCTCTTCCACTAGATTGGGCCCAGTAAACACTTGGTCCTCAAGTTCATCCCAACAGGATGATGATCTACAAGGCCTTTTATAGAGAGCTTCATATGGAACCACTTTTATACTTGCATGATAACTATTGTTGTAGGCAAACTCCGCCAAACGTAGGTACTTGCTCTAGTTTCCCTTGAAGTTAAGGGCGCAAGACCTTAGCATGTCTTCTAGTGTCTGAATGACTCTTTTAGACTGACCATCAGTTTGAGGATGAAAAGCGATGCTCATGATGAGTCTGGTGCCCAACTCGTTCTATAGACTATGCTAGAACTATGATGTAAACTGAGAGTCTCTGTCTAGTTGCATCCCACAAACGCTCAATCCTGCGTAATCTACGTGGTTTCGTAGTTTTTATATGAAACTTGGCTCAAACCAAACTCTATGATCCATCAAACAAGGAGTTGACTCTATCAATTTTGGTCCATTATGATTGATTCGGTCAATTCTAGTCTTTTTAGTCAACTTTGGTCAACCTTAGTCAAATTTGACAACTTACTAATTTGGGTCAACATGGTTTAAAATAGGTTAAAGTGGTTAAAAGGGTCGATTCTAACCCCATGTTCAACCCTTAGCAAATTTGTCAGTTTATATCACATTTTTGCGTGACACATTTCTTTATTTTTTTTGCAATTAATGCATACACTGCATTCTCACCAAATTTTACTTAGTTAATCTAGACCACCTAAATGTTCTGAATCTTGAATAACATTTTTCTAAGATCATTTTGCATGGTTTTTAGCTTCTCCTGTAACAACCCATGTGTACATTAGTAATAATAATAATAAGTAATTTTTGGAAATATTAATTTATGTCAAAGGATAAAAATTATAAATTAGAAAATTCATCAAAAATATAAATATGGATATAACAAGATAAAATAAATCAATATTCGATATTAAATTAGCTCGAATTAGTTAGAAAAAAAAATGTACGATGAAGTGTAGCATTGAAAAAATATTTTTGATTGATGAAAGTGGTATTGGAAGTTAAGAATAATTTATGCTTGAAAAGGAATCAAATTTCTGAATATGGTTAACAAATTAACCATATCCTAAAGTTTTTAAATAAATATTGGCTTATACTAAAGTTTTAAGCAAATAAAATGATTAACAAACTAAGATTATAAGAAAACAAAATCACATTTTTGGATTTTGGTCAAACAAAGAAAAAAAATATATCTTAAAAATCCAGAAAATTGAAGAATCGGCGCCCAAACCAGAATTTTCTGGGTTCGGTTGCCGTATCAGTAGAAGATGAATCTGGAAATTCTGGGCTACTGAAGTTTGGCAGTGAATTGCAGAATTTTTTGGATGATTTCAAGTCTATAAAAAGGAGAAGTCGGCCATTGAAGATGAACGAAAGAAGAAAGCTGAAGAAAAGACCAAAGAAGAAGGGAACCAAGGAAGAAGGAAGAAGAACATTGCAAGTCTGATTTTCTGGGTTTTGGGCGAGTTCAAATCAGGGGCAACAAGATGAAAATGGGGAAATAAGTTTAAAAACCATAAATTAACCCAAAGTTTTGGGTTTAAAACAAGAAAAACAGAGTGTGAAGTTGAGTCCGAATTTTGGGATCTTGAAGCCATGACTTTCTGGTTTTGGGTTGGCTATGGTGCGTCGTTCAACAGAGGGAAGAAGGAGTAGGAGCTGGTTTTGATTTTTTCCTCCCCGGTTCGTGATTGAGCTAGAAACTCCCCATTTTTTGGTTCAGCCAACCGTTGAAAAATAAGAAAGGTGAGAAACGAAATTAAATTCTGGTGTTGATTTTCTTTACTTGGTTCAGGGTTGAGTTGGAACAAAATTTGATCTTGGTTAGGTTGCAAATTTTTCAATGGAAAATTTCAAGGAACACATCACTTTTATTAGCTCCAATTCTGGTTTTAACGGACCGTGAAACAGGGAAGGTGAGGAAATGAATTTCTGTTTTTGATTTTTTTTCCTTGATTCGTGGTTGAGTTGGAGCGCGAGTGAATTGGAGCATTATTTGATTTTGATCGAGTTGTAGATCGTTTTACAGCAGTTGGAAGGAACACCTTCAATTTGTGAGTTCATTCTCTGGTTTGGCCGATTGCTGGGAACAGGGAAGGTAAGAAAATTCTTTTTTTTTTTTTTTTTTTTTTTTTGATCATGCTGGACATTTGAATAAAGTATTGGAGATTTTTTATTTTGCTGAGCATTTTAATAAAAATGTTTGGGAGTTAAGATGTAAAATTTCTGGTTTTGATGTTTAAATTTGGTGATGTGTGGGAATAAATTGGAGATTGGGATAACTTAAGGTGGATTAAATTGATGGAAAAGAATGGAAATTCGGATGTATGTTTTTGATTTGTAAATTTCTGATTTCATGTTAAACAGAAGTGAAATAGACGTTGCTCGAAATTCCGGATTCAAAGGAGTGAACGTGAACTCCAAGGGGAAAAATTCAAATTGAGAGGTGCGATGCTTGATTCTAATATTTATTTATTTATTTATATATATATATATATTTATTTAATTTTTGTAATCTAGAAAAAAAATCTGTTCAAACCAAAACACTAAAATAAATTTAATTTAGATTTTAAATAGGAGAAAAATATAAAAACAAATGCCAACATTTTAGAAAACCTAAACTTAAGAAAGTCTTAATAAAATTTCAAATTAGTTAAGAACACTTCTAAAATGAAAAATGGATACTAAGAGGAATTTAAAAATGTAAAGATTAAATTATGTAGTTAGTTAAATACATAAAAATAATAATGAAAATAATAATATTAATAAACTTTTAAAAACTTAAATCTCTTATAAGAAAAAGAATAAAAGTTTTCAAATACGAAAAAGACTAAAGTTTTAATAATTAGAAGTCTTATTTTGTTCGTAATTATTTTATTTAAAATATGAATAATTTATTTAAATTTTTTAGATTAAGAAATTGAAGAACACTTATTTAATGAATTTTAATGCATGAAGGTGAGTGCTAAAAACCATTTTGATTAATTAAAACTATTTAAATTATAAGTCATGAAATTATTATGAAACCTTGGTTAAGGAATTTATCACAATAATAATGAAAATAAAGAAATTAAGAACTTATAATATAATTATTCCAATGAAATTACTATTGTAGATTGACCTTCTTAGGACGAATACTAGCGACGAACAGAAAGAAGGACATCCAAAAATTCAGATGGGCGGAATTTCCTTACTCATCCGTATTATGCGAATTTTAAATTCAAAGCATTTTGTTTTAGAATAATTTGGATCATATTGATGAAATTGTATGACTTGATTGAAATGTTCGCTGATAACATGATCATTTATTACCATTAAATTTCATTGCATGCATTCATAAGAATTGCATAGTAATATTATCACATTCACTCATTTCGTTTGCCATGAAAATTGCATATATTATTTATTTGATTAGATGCTAAATGTGTATTGATTTCATATGATTGTTATTGTTGAAACTAAAATAAGATTAAAGGATTATTAAGAATTCATGTACTGGTGCAATTGATGAGCCCGAGGCGAATCGAGGTAGCATCTCCTATATGTCACCGTTTGAGATCGACGAGCTACAAGACGGATCGTAGGTATTCCCAACCGTAGCTGTACTTGACAGCTAGTAGTCTTTGGGAGTTAGTACGAGGCTGTATTAAGTACACTCTCTTAGGCTGTGATTTGGGTATCGATTTGATTTTAGATGGTTATTGAGACCTTCTAGGATTAGATTGGATCATAGGGAATATCGAGAGGCATCTCAACCCTCTTTCGGTCTTAGGTCACGACAAAACCAGCTTAATATTTGAAACGCCTAATGTATGAAAATGTTTGTTATGTTTTGAATTTTAATTTGGATAATGCGTGTGATGTATATAAATGACTTACTGGGATTTCGAGCTCACCCAATATTTATTTTACAGGTACACCTAGAAGTGAAACATAAGCGATCAACATGTCCTGTTCGAGTGTCTGTCAGTCAAAACTTTTGTACTCCAGTTTCCTTTTTGGCTGTAAACCTGAATAGACTAAGTACGTATTTTGATGTTTACTTTATAGTTGCTTGTAAAAGATGTTTTAGATTGTATGACTTGGACAATCTTATAAATATGTTTTCCAGTCTTGTGAAATTTAGAAAAGTTTTATTCTGCTGCGTGATTTTAAATTTCTGATTTAATCTCCTTTTATAATACTCTGATAAATCAATGAATTGTATCCAAATCGACTATTTGCTAAACAAATTTTTTTGCTTTGACTGTATTTTTAAAAGAAAGTTTAACGAAGGATTTAAGTAGCATTCCAATTTCGTACTGATGACAACCCACTGTACACGCTAGAAGGTTCGTATAAGAATTGGGATGTTACATTTTCATCAATTAGTTTTTGGTCTTGGTTTTTGCGATAGACAATCACAACTTCATTCATCTAACTAATTTAGACTTATCAATTTAGGATAAAAATATTTTTCAATATTTCTAAGTGTCCCAGAAACATATCCAAAAAATCATGTTCATTAGACATGTTTAAGTATTTTTAAAAATTTATAACAATAAGCTTAAAAATAGGGTCTTGCAACAAATTTTTGAAAATTCGTAAAGTTAAAAGATTTTGGACAAATTCACATGAAATCAATTCTAAGAAGATCCTCATCACTTATATTAGCAAGTATTGCGTGTTTAGCACCAATGTCATCATTCAATTTAATCAAAATAGTAATTAAATCATGTACATCATAAAACCCATTTTTTATTTCATGAAACCACCATTTACAACACATGAAATTTACGACACATGGATATTGCTATGGCATATTTGATCCAAAACATCATTTCTGCAATATCTTAACATGCTAATGCATTTATGAGGCTCATTAATTCCCAACAAAATTAATTTTATAGCCTTTGTAAGATCCTCACATTCATTAAGATCAAACATGCGTAGCATGCATTCAAGAAATCTAACAACCAATATATCATTCTTATAATCCATAATATCAATTTCATAATCTTTAAGCAATCATTAAAAGAGTTTGACAAGGTTTTTATTCCTGGATTGTGAGCCTAGTCCCTCACTAAAAATCTTAGCAATTAGGACCTCCTCTCCTTTGTCTTAGGTGGCTTGAAGTGCCTCTCCAAAGCACCTTACAACCTCTCCTTTGCAAAATAGAATTTCTCTTAAAGTCCCTTTATCAAGAGAGATTTGTGTTAGAAAATCATCAACCAAGTTAGGAATTTATGAAATAATTGTGTAGAGTTGTTAGGGAACATATTTTACCTTATATATGTACTATGCAATGTAACACCTTGCCTCCCATACCTGAGCCCACATCATCCAACCGTATTTTTCATCAATATTTTTGGGCTGCTTGGGAGGCAGGCTCGTGCTACGTTAACCTTTTTTCTTTATAAGTCTCAAATGCAAAAGACTCCCTATGTACATTAATCTATGTGCAATATAATTCATGAAATTTGATAATACCGTACCATAAAATAAATCTTTTGTCATTTATTTATTTAAAAATTCAAAGGTAATAATTTAACTTTTATTACAATGAAATAAAATGATTTGGGCAAACATGCCCTACGATTAAAAAAAATTCTTAAGAAAATGACTTAAACAACTCTTAGATCGCCTTGACATTTAATTTCTTGAAATGTTGGATAGTAAGGGGTAAGCTAGAAAGCCCGCTGGATTATTCAAAGACTTAAATTATTATTTTGACAAAATAAAACATGCATGACAACCACTTTTCAAATATTAAATGATTCAAGCAGTAAATTATTTCGATTACCATTAAAGATCGAAAAAATATCCCCCAACATTCCAATCCCTATGGAAAGAGCTACTATACTGAACTCAGACCTACAGAGTTGAGGTAGGATCAACTTTGAACCCTCTAGTACCTCATAACCCTTGATTGGAATGTTCACGAGGAACATCCGTCCTCATGCTATTATGTGGCTAAGATCTTTATTAATCTTTTATTAAATATGAGACAGAACATTTAAATATTTCAACGGGATTTAAACCTACAAGCATGGTAATAGTACATCATAGATTATGGATTATTATAAACCTAAGCATGCATATTTTATATGGCATGTATATAGGATCAAAGCGAAACACCCAAGCAAGCTTCATTTGAATCAAAATAGTAAAATAAAAAGTGGAAATCATTTCACCTCAGAACATCTTCTCTCTAAACTTCTTCTGAACCTTTCTCAAAACTTTCCCCTTGCTTGCTCTAGGCTTGTGTAACATTCCATTACTAATACTCCACTAGCTGTTTAGAACAACTCAAGAAAGAAGAAAAATATTAGGTGTAAAGAAGGAGGCAGAGAGATCAGGAAATGTCTTATCAGCTCTTATTCTAGAAGAATGAAATGGGAGGAGGGAAGGGCTTTATATAGAGTCTCTTGGGGGTGGATTTGTAAATTTTTGGTATTTTGGAATGAAAACTTTCTATTTATTCTCTATTGTGGTGGCTAAAGGGTTTAAGGTTTAAGATTACGATTTTTTTTAGTGTTTCTAGGGCGTTTTGGGCAATTTTTTTGTCTTTTTTGTGTTTTCTATTTTTTTATACGGGCGCATCAATTCATGAATTTAGCGAATTCGCCACTTTTTTTGTTTTGTTTCTTTTATATATATATTAAATAAAACAATAATTTTGTACCTAATAAAAACAAGTTGACATAACACATACTTATAAATATACCACAAACATATATATATATATATATATATATATATATCTATTTTTTTCTATTCTTCACTTTTGAATACTTGGAGTTGCACCAAAATTTCTTAATAAATTTTATTTTTCCTACTTTATTTTATACCTTAGAATATATATAATTTATACTAAAAAATATTAATAATTTTTTAGAGTTAAATTATTTTATTTAATTTCGTTCATTGAATTTTATATGAAATTCTCGGGTATTATATGCAACAAGCTAAAAATAACTTAATCTTGATAATAGTTTCATTTTCTTCAAATTACAATCGTGTCAACTATGTTATATAACTCACTCTCGTCTTCACTTTTCTCTCTTTGAGCATGAGTCAAATCTCTCTCTAGGTGGTCTTTGTAAACTTCCTTCAAGCTCTAATGGTGGTTCTCTGATAGAAGTTGTTTTGATGAAGATGATGAAGAACCAAACATATAAGTTATGTATTATAAAGATGTCTTATATATGATAACAATATATTCAGAATTTCTAAGGACCAAACATAATTAACCTCTGCATCAGAATTAGATACCCTGCTTCGGCTAGATGAATCCTAGAAGCCCACTTTTGTTTAAGTCCACACCATTGATCAGCCACCTGATTATGTCCACTTTTGTTTTAAGTCCACACCATTGATCAGCCACCTGATTATGTGAAGTGCCAAATCAAATGGTCTTCTTTCAATAAGGAACTAATTGGTTGTGCTTCTTTTCTTGTAAATATGCTATTGACTATGGTCTTATCCCAAACAGTCCCATTCGCAGTGAACGCCCAATACAACATTGACAATATCTAGGTCAAAAGATAAAACTTTAAAAAAGATCTGTCTCGGTAGCCATGGATCATTATTTTCCTTCCCATTGCCTATCTCCATGGACGCTTCTCCAACCTCAAGCAACTCAACATATAAAGTATCCTTACCATGAAAATATTTAACCTTTTAAACATCTAAAACAATTTTAAGTTATTGTAACCCAACAATCTCCAAAATGTTTTAAACCATAGCTTATGGCCATTAGAAAGCCTAATAGGCATTTTCACTATTGAACTATAGATCTCACCTAACCATCCCACCAAAGGTCCAATCAATTGGGATAGAACCAATAAATTATTTTCAAGAGTAATTCATCGTTCCTGAAATGTGATTGTCCCGTCCTTTTTCTTTAGCATGGCAAGCGCTTGTTAATAGCTCTAAAATTGTTTAGCTAAAAGAGTTATATTAGAAAGTTTTATATTTCTAAAACCTAAGCACCCTTCTCCTTTTAAAGAACATAAAGCTCATCAATTACAATGAGGATCTTGCTGCTATCTCTATTAAAAAAAAACCCACCAATAGTCAGCTAATTTTTGTGAAAAAAAAAAAAAAACTGATATGGTTCTTTGAAGTTTGAAATGAGACATTAGTTATACATGGGAGTGGCAAAACCAACTGATCCAATAAAAATTCTTTCCCTACTTGAGAATAGTAAATTTTCTTTATAGCCTAAAACCCTTGAGTTGATTTTTCCAACCCCTTCATATAAGCCTTTCAAGGGATCTTTCTCCAAATTCCTTATTGGAATTAAAAACAATATTACTTGTGGACATTTATTACTTGCCACGAAACACTATTATAAATCCTTAATGCCTTTGCGATACTATGTAATTATCTTTTGTTACCCTTACAAAATAGTGTGTCATCAGCCCACAAAAAAAAAAAAAAAAAAAAAAAAAAAAAAAAAAAAAAAAAAAAAAAAAAAAAAAAAAAAACTAAAAAAAAAAAAAAAAAAAAAAAAAAAAAAAAAAAAAAAAAAAAAAACTTCACATAAGATAAAAATGGGGAAAACAAATAGTAATAGCATGACATCAAAAAAAAAAAAAGGTATATGCAAATTGTAAATCATATATAACATGGTTTCATATAAAAGTAAAATAAAATTTTAATAAGTGATAAGAAGAGTGGTAATCACACTCATAGAGTAGACCGCACTAGTTAGTTAATTGTTTCTCCACTTATCTAATTTGATATGTGCAATAAGGGTTCGAAATGTGTATATATAACTGCTTTTGTCTTTGTAAGTTAAAAACATTCCAATCCTAATATACAACAACTATGTTATTCACTTCTTATTCTCTCTATAATTCCTTTTAGTTTCAAGATATAATAACTTTTATATGGTATCAGAGCTCCCTCTAATTAAAATGGAAACCCCAAATTCATCCTTGACTATCCTCATCATCAACTACTACATTTGCTTAGATTTCAACAATGACTATCAATCTTCCTTCGCTTAGTCAACATTTACCATCAAGTTCAACCGAAACAATTATATGATATTAAAGAATCAACTCTTGAATTTTATTATTGCTAATGGATTGGAAGATTATCTAGATGAATCAAAAACCTCTCCTCCCCATTTTCTTGATGTTCAACAAACACTTTCTAATCTAGCAGTTACTACTTGACAATGTTACAATAGCCTCAATGTCACAAAAACCTCTCTTGCTGAATCAAAGCTTGGCTAGATTGTTCCCCTCAATAGTGCATTTGGGATTGGGAACATGCTTGCTTGGACTACTAAAGTTGTTTCACAATTTTGAACTGTAAAATTCTAATTGAAACTTCAATTTATCCATAAGGATGAGATCTTTGCAAATGAATATCTATTAAAGTTGGAAATTGTCATTGACCAACTAAATTCTATGAGAGAATTAATAATAGCATGATATCAACTTGTTTACTTCTATTAAGGTCTCCTAGTTTATTAAAATACTTAGTTACCTCTTTATTGTCAAATCTTGTTCTTTCATCACTTGAAAAACTTACAGTTAATTGCTTAGTTATAATCTTCATCTTCAATGGTAACACTTAGTTGATTCTCCAAATATTCCCCCAGCTAACATCTTGATTGCACATTAGTTCAATTTGAACCCACATCCTTTCATGCTATTTCATTAATATGTTTGTTTCTCGTCACAGACAATTGCGGTCTTGGGAAAACCACAAGGATTTTCACTTGGTATAGCTTATAATTCATGGTGTTCCCCTCAACTCAAGCCTAAACACTAGATTTGGAAGAAACAGGGCATACCGCCCCAATGGGTTATCAAAATGCTTTACCTCTTCCCTCTTCAATAGTGAGCTACCTCTCTTGCAATGACATTCTTTTGTTCAGTGCCACCTTTTTCAAATTTAATGACTGATCCAATTTGGTTCATAAACTTTGGGGTACCTCACAACATGACCCCTTATTTTAATGCGCTTAATAAGTCTACTCCACACTTCATGGTTGATGTCGAGTGATGATTGGGAATGCTACATCCATACCCATTGCTAATATATTAGTATTGTTCCTCTGCATTCTTCTTTTGGGTCACTGCTTTATCCAAATAACTTGTAAGTGTTACAAAATTGTTCCCATAATAATGTGTTTGTCAAGTTTTGCCCACTCCTTTTCTTGTGTGAGATGTACCAAAAAAGCAAGTACTTGTTTGGGGAACTCTTGATTATGAATTATAAAGATTCATGCCTATTCAAGGTCACATACATTTGTTCCTTTGAGTTATTAGGTTGCTCCAATTGCATTTTTTACTCATTCTCCAATAAGCTCTCAAGTTTCGCACTCTTGTTTGGGTCATCCATCTCTTACTCCTTATAATAAAACTTCAAGTAGTTGTTAATCTATACCTATGAGTGATTCCTCTTTGTTGATTCAATCATGTTGTATTTCTAAAAGTTATTGTAAGCATCCTTTCTTTATTTATTATCTAAGGCATAAAGAAAACCTTTTGATCTTATACATTCAAATATTTGGAAGTTATCCCCTATACACTCTATAATGAATTCTCGTTACTTTGTGCTCTTTGTTGATGACTTCACAAACTTTTGTTAAATTTACTTGCTTCATACCAAAGATAATGCATTTAATACTTTTTTTTTAGTTCTGTGATTGCTACTCAATTGCATTACTGATTAATGCATATATTAAAGCATTACTAAGTAATTGGGGTAGTGAATATCAAGCATTGTCTTTATTCTTGCTATATTTTGTATTGTTCATCAAATTTTATGTCCTATAAACCTAAATAAAATGGTCATGTTGAACACAAGAATTGGCATATGGTTGACATGAGACTTGCCTTTTTGGTCAGTCATCTGTTGACTTTAGTGCTAAATTTTACTTCGCCGTATGCTACTTTTTATGGCAATGTCACAACCCACCTTATAAAAGTAATGTCACAATGGCACGTAAAACCATATATGTTATATCTACGTATATAATACTATGTCAGCCTGTCTAACCCTGTAGTTTACACTATCCAAAAAAAAATCGACAAAGTCTCCCCTAAAATTTTGACTTATCTCAAAAAAAAAAATAATCACCTGATATATAATTCATTCTTTAACAATTCCATAACAAATATTATTCCAAAATACTTCCATCAACTATAATTCCCCACACTCTTGTCTAGTTTAGACAAAACTCATATCTCTTTATGTGATACTACATATATAATGATAATTATAATTATACAAAAATATAAGCTTACAAAACAACTACACATACGCACACAATTGTGACCGAAGAGCCATCTTCTCTTCCAGTGTTGGTCATTTTCCTTTTTTATTTATTCTTGAAATGTTGAAGAAAATAAATGAGCTACAACATATTAAATGAATATTCCTTATTTATTACATTTAGATGTATTTAAATAATCATGCAAACCATCAAATTAAATAAAACATTCAAATTCATCATGCACATTTAAACGATACATATATGCATTTAACATATTAATCATATTATTTTTCTAATCATGAAATATTTAATAAAACATATCCACATGCATATCTTTAAAAAATATAGTCAGTCTCATTTCTTGTATGACCTTAACTATAATAAACTGCACTTCTAATTGCCATATACTCCATAATTATTTTGAGGATTATCAAATAGAGAAAGATTGATACTTCTTATGGCTCAATCCTACATGGATTATCACATAAAAAATATTATTTCTCATGTCTTAGTCTATCGAAATAATACCGAATTTAAATTTAGTCTTGCAAATCCAAAACACACAGTCGTGTAAATACAATTTTATGAATTTCAAACCAAATGCAACATATGTTCATAAAGAAAGCATGCTTACATTCAAATCATTTTTTATCTACAATGTCATATAAATAACTAAGATAAATAAATACTTACATAATAATAAAAATTTATCTTGTTGGGCACGTATCCTACTTTTTGTTATAATAACCAGCCTCTTCTAAATTTACTGTAGATCCAGTAAAATAATCCATCATTTTATATCATATATATTTTTATGTGCATCAATTCTTATTTAATAAAAATCAGAAGTTTTGATATAATATCAATGTCCTACATAACAACAAAAGTAAATATTACTCACCAAAATTACCGTTTAATTAGTTTTTAATACCTACTCCAAAATTTATGTTCTGGTCCACCAAAATTATCCTATCATACAATCATTTCATATGCACCAATCAAATTCAATTCATTTTATAAATATTTTTTAATGTATTTACTTCTCATATCTAGTCCTATACATGCCTTCACGTATTGATGCGTGTTAACCCGAACATTCTCAATAACCTTTAAATTAGTTTTTGCTTATATAAAATATTTTTATAGTAGAAAATAAAAGAAATAGACTTTCCAATTATATTTTTACTATTTTTTGTAAATAACCCAATTGGTCAATTGATTACCAAAATTCTAATTGATATCCAAAAATCATGAATTCGGTGTTGATGGGTACGGATTTTTATTTTCTACATTTTTATGAGATCCAATTAAAATTTTATTGGGGTTTCTCATAGACAAAAGCCCCCCTAAAGTTATTCAATTTTGAATATTTATATTAGTATTTACAAGATAAATGAATGCAAACTAACATCTTTTTGATCTATGTATCACTAAGAGTGTACTAGTGTAATTTTTACTTAGTTCTACTCACTTTGGGGTGATATTCTATTTTTGGATTCTCCTATAAAACACCACGTACAACAAAATTTATACCTCTAGAATTGTAGAACGTGGCTTACTTAATATTTTATAACAAGAATAAGGAGAAATAACTTATCTATGTGTCAAATCAGTTGAAAAATCAAATTTTCTTTTGTTACCCCCTCCTTTTCTCTATTCGGTTTTTATGGTTCTGTTTGTTCCTCTCTGTAATTATCTAAAAGTGAAGAAGAAATGATCGCCAACCACTTTATATACTCTACCCAATATCACACAATCGCCCATCATATTCAAACACAAATCGTCACAAGCCACTTAATCTTTATGCATATTTGTGTGTGTGTGTGGCAATATTAACTCACGTGACAAATTAATTATATCATTTCATGTTGCATACTTTTATGACCACCCTTGCATACAATTA